>VZTE01002607.1:182070-194022 GCA_013397775.1 Eulacestoma nigropectus | reverse complement strand
GGGAGCCGGGACCGCGCGGCCCGTGCCCCGCACCGGCGCTGTCCCGCGGGCGAACGACGGCGGCCGCGGCTGCCCCGGGAGGAGCGCCGGGCTGTAGGGCGAGGGAAGAGCCCTGCCGAGAGCGGTGGGCGGACGGCGGAGCGGCGCGAAACTTGTGCCAACCCCGCCCGCTCCTGCAGCTCGGCCCCTCCTCGGTCCGGGCCGCGCTCAGGAAGGGGCTGAAGCACGAGTGGCCCTCCCTGTGGAGGGGGTGACAGTGGCGGTGGCCGGGAGGGGGTGGCGACAGTATTTAGCTGGCATCCCAGAAATGCAGGAGCGCTGTGGAACTACAGCAGAGACTGTTACCAGGGTATTTTCAGTGCTACGCTGCTCTAACTTTTCTCAGTACTTCGATTCCTGGTCACGGGAGCCGCGCTGGAGAAAAACAATTTCTTCCATCTGAGTCTGCCACTGTGGCCTTTACTTAAAGATGAGGGTTTCTCTGCCGGTGTAACAGATCAGGCCAAGGGAATTTTCAAATCCATTCTTGCCAAAGTCAGTGGGAAGGACAAGTCCTGTGCTCGGTTGGGAGTTGATAAAGTGGGCCACAAAAATAATTGTAAAGTGTAAGAGGTGTGAGTTTAAGATGAGATGCTAGTTTAAAAGGCTGCAAAAGGTACTTCCTTCCCTCAAGGGGCGTAGGAGGACATCAAGTGCTCAGCTGCTGCAGCTGCTTCCAGGTGTCAGACCTGTAGGTAGAGCAGTCCTGCAACAAGCTGGTCGATTGCTGGGCTTATGATTGTGCTCCCCCGTAACCTCTGCTGCAGCCAACACAGAACTTGTATGTGGGCATAGGGCTGGGTAGTTGAATGTCTGCTTGTGTGAGACACCAGTAAACCAGCACTGCTACTGGCAGCATGCATAATGCCAGAGCATGTCCTGAGTCCTGTGTACACAGGCTTGAAATGCAGCAGCAGCGTCTTGGACAAGTTACAGCTTTGCACACAAACGACTAAGGCCCAGGTCTCCCTGTCAGGTGGAGAAGTGTTCTGCCCGTTCAAGATGTGGTTGGCACGGGACACCCAAACCCTCTTTGACTTTCTAATGTTGGTTTTGAATATACTACTGCATTATCAGTTGCCTGCTGACTTGTGGTGCATCGCAGAAGTCTTGGTGGCCACTTGAGCTTGTTTTGCATTGTCTCAAACATGGAGGTTTGCAGTGCTTGAGCCAAATGCCAGCTTATCAGCTGGAACCACAAACTGTAGATAGCAGATCTTCCCACAGTCACATCCTCAAACATCTAGAGAACTGCAGTGCAAATGTCCTCTGTCACTGTTTTGTACAAGCGCAGGCAGCAGCAGGCCACTGTATGTGGCCAATGGCTGTTCAAAGAAATTGTTCTTTCTGTGCCGTGATTGTGATCTTCAAGGCAAGGAAGAAGAGGAGCATTGGCAGCACAGCTAAATTCCCTGTTTATTGCTCTGCTCTAAAGTGGGAGTGCTGCTGCAGTGTCAAGGAGAATGGAGAAATAGGGTGAAGGTGCCTGCTGTCATTGTAGGAAGATGTGTGGCCATCATGAGTTAGCTGTTGGGTGTCCTCTGTGTGCAGCTGATGCAGGTGAGATGCTGCTTTATTGGGGCAGCTGCTGTAGTTTCCAGCTGAAATGAGGAGAGGTTGTCTTAGTCTGAATAAGTGCTGGGGTGGTTTCCCCTGAGGTACATTGTAGCTGGGCAGGCTCTCTGTTCTCTCTCATGGAAAGGAGGATGGAGGCACAGCTGCAGATATATTGGGTCACCTTGAGAATTAACAAATTACTAAGTCATGCTGTAGGAAGAAGTGCATTTCCTCTTTTTCTGGTATTTTAAAAACCAGTGTTTTTGATGCTATTTGGCTGCTGTAGTTACTGTGTCAATATATTCTTTCTAGTGCACAAATAGAAAGCAACTTTACAAAATCCCTAATACACAAGTCCTTTTGGAAGGACTTCTTACTGCCCTTTAACTCTTCTGCATGTCTGAAATTGGGTTGCAAATTCTTTCCTTGTTTTCTCAGAGGTTTTTTTTGATGCATATATGCAATTGCTTCTGTCCATGCTCTGTCTAATTTGCTGGTATTTAAAAGGAGGGGACGTGAGGAGGAGGAACAACTATGTGAACTGGTAATGTACTGTGGGAAAATTAGATTTGTACTACTTGAAATAGCATCTCTTTTGACAAAAAGTTTTTCTACAGTCACAATTATGCGTGAAAGTCCATATGCAGCTTTTCTGGTCTTCTCTCCATGTAACTTGCATCTGGCTTGGTTTTTGGCTACTGTACAGTGAAGTACAGTATGGAAGTTGGGTGGATGTCTCAATGTGAGATTTCTGGGTGCATCTTGAGAGAGTAGACAATGAAAACTCCCGGGTTGAATGTTCTACCTTTAATGTGCCTCATAAGTTGGTAAAAGAAGATAAGATTGAAAAACAATGTAGCTAAATAAACCACAAACTCAACAGGACCAGAGTGACAAGGAGTCATTCTGAATTCACCGAGAATACAGCAAAGACGTGGCTGTTCCCCTGCCTTCCTCTAGGCAGACAGATGTCTTGGTAGTGCTGATTGTTGTGATCCGTAGTGGTATTTCCTTAGGTTGGATGAGAGTCCTATTCTTCTCCCATTGATGGTAGTGGCAGGCAGCCACCTTGCTTCTCTGCCATTGAAAATTGGGTGTATTCTGGAGTACAGAGTGTCTGGAGCAGGGAACTGTCTGCTGCTGTTATAGCTCCCATTTGGAGTGTTGCCGTGTCTCCTATTTTGGGAAGCCGCCTCTTTTTCTGGAAAACATGAAATCGTTTTTCTGCTCCTTCCCTTCAGTAACTTGGCGAAATGAATTCAAAATCCTGTGGTAATTTAGACCAGGAGGGACCACAGGAGACTTGTAGTCCAACCTCTTGTTTGGAGCAGGGTCAGCTGTGTGATCAGACCAGTTCAGTATATGCAGATAATCAACTTTCTATATTCAAAATATACTGTCAGTGCAAGTTGGATTGATCTGGTGTTCTAAAGCATCTAACATCTTGGCTGTGTCAGTGCTTGGTACTTAGTCTTTTTATTTCTTTTTTTCCTGTCTCAACATTGCAAATATTTTGATGATAAATGGGGTTTTTTTCCTGAATTTGCTGTAGCTGAAGCAATGTGTTAATTGGAAACTGGAAGTTTATTTTGGTTCTGTTATTGGCCGTCTGACACTTGAAGAAAAGTCCTGCTTTCTTTCAAGCCTCACAGTGGCTTAGAAAAGCATCCACTTCTTCCCCCGGTGCCTTTGATAGAGTCATGGTTGTAACCACTACGTTTAGTGGTTACAAGATGTCTGATAGTGGTGATGCTTTCTCATGTGGTGAATACAGCTGTACAGTTGTATTTGGGCTAACAAACGTTCGTGAAGATGAGCTTGCCTTAATTAAGCTTCTTGGAGTTTATTCATTAACATGCAAAATTAACTAAATGTGGGCAATTTGCTCTGGATTTCTTATAAAAGAATTTGTGAGAGGTCGTTAATCAAGATGGTGCTCTTAACTGCCTCTAACTTTCTGTAATTTGATTTTAGACAAAACCCCCTTATTCAGTCTTAAACCATTCCTTTCCTGTGTAAATACTTAACAAAAACTTCTTTGAGCAGCAGCAAAGCTGGGCGACCCTCTCTGCCTTCTTATCAGCTTCTTTTACTTAACAAGGGCTACACGTAGTCTGGTTGCTAAAAATAGCAACTTCTGTACCAGGGCCACTGAGGGAGGCATGAAAAATGTATGTAACTGGGTACATGAGCAGTGGAGTAGATACTTACTTGTGTCTGTACAAGTCAGGTCTTTCAAAAACTAAGAATATGGGGGCAATTCCCAGACTCTTGCTGACTAGTAAGTTGGGATAATAGCAAGCTCTGTAAATCAGACCTTATCAATAATATTATTAAAGTAGTAAGATGTGACGCTTACGTCAAGAGGAAGAAGTGACTAGCTGGATTTTGTGCTTGTAAATGGTTTGAGTTAGATTCCGTCTGTACGATTATACTTTCTGTGGTCTCTGGAAATGGTGTCTTATGAAACAGACCCTGATCCTTATAAAGTTCTTGGGATACCCTTAATGAAATAAGTCAGATGGTAAATTATTTTAGTTACAATTTAAGAACTCCGTACAAAGGACAATCACTTTACTGCTGACCAGGTGCTAACTTGTTGATGACTTTCAGCAGCTTTCACAAGCAAGCAGTGTCGTTTTTCAAACTCCTTAGCATCGAGTGAAATAGTTGTTACCTTAAAGCTTCTTAGTTTTCTGCAAGGAAGTTTCACTCTCTGTTGCACAAACGAGTGCAGTCTTGCTTTGCAGGTGTTTCACAATGTGCAGTGATAGATAGTTGACAGACCGTGTCACAATTCACTGTTGCAGATTTAAGCAGCCACCCTGGAGCAATGCGTGGTGAGGGTGTAGTTAGTAGGGAAATGGAGGGGAAGGGAGTTTCAACCTCTGAGCGTTGCTCTCCTTGCAGGATGTGAGAGGAGAGGCTCTGCCCAACTCCCTGTTTTCCCTGCACACGAGTGCTTGGCTGGTGGGTGCAGAGCTTTGGGGGGAGCTTTTGGTTATCTCTCGTTCTTTAGCTGCATCACTTAGTTAGGGTTTTATGATCTTCAGCACTTCAGATCCATGGTGAAGGTTTTCTGGCCTTGTTCTCAATTCTGGACACTACCCTTGTATGAAATAAAGCATGGCACTTGTTAAACTGAAAAGTAGTGTCAAGGACGTGTGAAAATATGCCAGCTTGCTTGTAAACGAACTTGTGATCGTGACAGCTCAAGTGAAATGTGCAGCCTGAACTCAGGGCATGTTTTGTTTTCTTGTATGGCTATTTGCAAAGTGCTTCTGAAGGGTTACTGCACTGAGGAGTGGCTCAGAGAACAGTCTGATTCAAGTGTCCTAATCCTGTCTGTACTTCCCAGGAGTACCGTGCTCCAGCATGTATGGCTTTTTCTTTTCCTGTTTGCCATGTAATGTTTCCAAGTATCCATCCTAAATTTTCTCTAGTAAAAAAGTTAGCTGTCTGCCTTTAGTCATCAGTCCTACTACTCTTAGCTTGTAATTTAGAAGGCTTCTGTCAGTGTATTCCTCCAGCCTGTGCTTTGTTGGACTAAGCAAACGATGTTGTTCCAGAGCAGCCCAGGAGAAATGGGATCTCTGACTCTGTTTCTCTAGACTCGGCAGCTGGCACTGTGTGGTGTTTGAGGGGGCTGTAACTCCTTCAGAGACCTTGCAGCTCTTGGTGAGTCAGGGAGGCTCTCTAGTATTTTTAACATAGGCTACTGCTATTAACATACCCTAAAATCAGGTATGTTAATAAAATCTGGTTCCTGGACAGTGTAAAGGAATGAACCATACTCTGCTGTTTTCTACAATTTTTCTCTCTTTCTGATGCTTGATTACTTCTTTCAGGTGTTTTCATTTGCATGTGATGTTACTGACTGTTTAAACCTCTGCTTTGTAGGATTGCTTAACACTTACTGCATTAAGTGCTCTTTCTTGCCCTCTCTGGTCAGAAGAGTAGAAGTAGAGCAACTGCTCAGAGCCCAGCTGTTCAGAGTCTCAGTTCTGCTGTGTTCTTGCTGAGGGACTTCAGCCCTTCTCTTCTGGCTCATGCCAGCACACCAAATGTGTATGTGTGGGCATGACCAGCCTCAGCATCAACCAAGCTCATAATCTACAGCTCTGCAGTTCGGTTCAGAATATGAACAGACTTTGCTGTGTTTAGCTGCAGGAGCAGAGAGATGTATGTGGAGAAGGGTTAAATACTGTAGTATGGTTTCTCCACCTGCAAAAAAACCAAAACAAAACAGCTAATGGTGAGTGGAGGACAGATGTTTGCATTAAGGTGAAAATAATACTCATCTCTGATAAACGGCCTGAGAGGGAAATGCTTGACAATTTATTAACTTGGGGATGTATAGCTGTGTTATTTTAAGCTAGCTCATTCTCTCAGTCTTCTGTGTGTTTTAAAGTAGGAATACTTGTAATGGAAACTGGTTACTTAAAACTAGAGAGTTTTTACAAGGGTATAATCTAGAGTAATATCTTGCTCCAGTTTCTTTGTTTTGCTCTTTTGGCCAGTGGACTTCCCTCCTTCTGGGAAGATTACCTATGAGGTGCCCTGGTGACAGCGGGGAAAGGCATTGTGTAGAAGTGGTGAGCACACAAGTGTCTTCAGCAAAGAAGTCCCAGCTGGAATTTTGTTGGGTGTTGGGTAAATGCACTCCTGTGTAAGGAACAAGTAAGCTGGCAGGAGGGCAGAGATGAGAGTGTCCTTTGGGAAAACTGCAGTAGTTCTCCACGTGGGAATTGCTTTTTGGTAGGTGGGTGAAACATGTTGTTCTTGGTCTTGCGAATATATTAATTCCTAATCCCTAGGGTGAGGATGACCATCTCTGCTATGGAAGGGATAACAATAAGAAAGTATCTTTCCTTAATATTCCGACAGAAATGCCAAATGTGATTCTTTAGGCCTGTTTATGAACACGAATGTGGGATAAACACTGTACCTAGTAGGTAGAACATCCATGTGTTGGGCTTGCATGGTTTAATCACTTGCCTAAGTTGCTGCTTTTAGGTTCAGATGATTTCAGGTGCTCACTTACTGATAAGTTTTAAGAAACCTGGGTTCTTAGAGAAAAGCAGAAGATTTTTCAGATTGAGTACATTAATGTCTAAAAATGCTAGAATTAGGGCAATTCAAGTTTCTTTCCCTGTAGTACATTTAATTGCACAAAATAATTCTACCTTAAATCTGCTATTTTTTGACTCCTGATTTAACCTTAAAATAATATATTGTTTTTCAAATCCATGCAAGTTCCCAGATTCCTGGAATTAAAGTCTAGAGCAGTGCACCATCACCCAGTGGGCGAGTCATTAGCAGTGCTGAAATCCTGTTCCACAATATAAGCTCCAGGTAACATGGGAAGAGAGCTATATGCAAAATTTCCTACCGAGCTTCTAATTCACTCCATTGCCCTCAGCAGCAGACGGTGACACCTAAAAGCCTGGGGTTTAGTTGTAGGTTCTGAAAGAAACGTCTTGTTTAGCAGTTCTTAAAACTGGAGTTGAGATGTCCAGAAGCTGAGCCTCAGGGAAAATAGTGCCTTTCCCATTGTTTCTTGTACTTCTTTTCCTATTTTTGTTATCCTCCCTGCTTCTTTCTCTCCTGAGGGTTCTGTTGTGTCTCTCTCATGATTCAGTTGCTTGTCAGTTGTGGGAGACAGCTGGGTGGCTCAGGTTCAGGCATGGTCTGTGTATATGCAGAACTTACTGGTTGACTGTACAGATTTGGTTTTGGTTGCATGTTTCGGTATTTTTTTGTTTTTTACACCTCCCTTCTATTTTCTCCTGTTAAGCAGTTGTGAGCCACATGTTCTAAAGGGTGTATTCCATCAGTCATGCCAGAGGGACAGCTGTGTCTCCACTTCTTGAGGAGCTCTATATTTACTGGACAAGGAAAAGCAGACTTGAGGAGCTCAGCTCTAGGGTTGTTAATCACCACAATTTTTCCAGAGGATTTTCCTGTGTGTTAGAAGACTACTACAGAATCAGGGAGAAAAGCTGTAGTGAGAGAAGGGGAATGGGAGGTGATACGCTCAATGGGACAAAGGTTTTTGTTGCTGAGGGGAGGAAACTGTTGTGCAGAGACTAAAGAATCTGGTCTCCTTACAAGGTATCTAGTCCCTGCTTTTAGATCGGGAGGTTTGCGGATGTGTGGGAGGATGTGTATAGGTACGGAAAGCAGAAGGCAGAGAACTGTCTCTAATTCTGCAGCTGCTGCTACCCAACCAACACTTGCTTATGCTTGCGTGCTGCTCTTCTTCATACTCTTCTTCACCACTGGATCCTTGTTCCAACAAGTCCCGCTTTCACATTCCTCATATGTGACTGGCTGGTCTCCAAAACTCTTCTGTTGCTTCTCCAAAACTCTTCCATTGTTCTGAGTCTCTGGAAGACCTGTTTCGCATAGGCTTCTGCCCCTTTGCTCCCTTCCCTTCCCTTCTTATCCCGCCAGTAAAGGTGCTTAATCTATAAACTTGTTAATATCTATTATTTTGCATAAATATTTTTTTCTTGAAAGAGACGCATGTGCCCAGTATTCCTGCTGTCTCAGTCCCATCTGCCAAAGAGGTCGCCATCCCTGGAGTGTGGATTCAGCATGGCTCATGAGTCAGATCTCTAACAGGAGAGAGAGGCAGCAAGGATAGGGCAGTAAAGGGTCACTGCGCTGCTGGAAGAAGCTGCTACCCTGTCAGTAGTTGAACAAGAGATTAGAGTTAGGATGTCTCGCAATTTGTTCCGCCCTCAGTTGTCCTACATATCCAACCCAGCAATGGTGTGGCATGGCAGAAAGGGATATGTACTCCTGTCAGCTTACAGGTGTGCTTAAAGGCAAGTTACCTGTCCTGATACAAACTCTTTACCTCAGTCTTTTTGCCCTAGTAGACCCAGATCTATGGCAAAACTTTTGGGGCTCTGCAACTTTGTGTTGGTTCCTAGATTTTGATCTAGAACACTCCATTTGGCTGACTGGTTCTTCACCTTGAATGTTCACTCTAACCTCCAGAGCCTTGTTCATGTTTCTTTGAACTGGAATCAGTTTGCTGACACTCTCACGTGGTGTCAGTTTATAAATGAGATTCTTTCGGTCCCAAGAGTGGGTGTGTGTTTTTACTTCATGGCTTTCTGATGTAAAAGTTTGGTGTGGAGAGAGAAGGTAGATGGAGAGCTCTTGTCTTGCTTTTTCCCTCCTTATGCTGGCACTGATGTTGGTCTGGTTAAGGAGTGTGCCCTGCAGAAAATAAGTCACTTGGGGCTATTTATGCTCCATAGACTGCTTTGGTCATATGAATTCCAGTGCTGGTGCAACAGAAGGGAAACTTGGCAGTATTATGGAACTGTATGTTGAACCCAGTTGAGCCCAGTGGTCAGCTTGAGTTGCTCCAAGACCAGGCTGCTGCCAAAAGAATTGCACTGCTCTGGTTGCTGGCTGGGAGCTCTTGCTGCTTCCCTTATGTGGCCTCACTCAATGTATGGTGGTGGTGTTGGTGAGGTCTGCTTGTGTGGCTGACCTCTAACTCTGCAAAGAAGGCTCAACCAAGGAAGAAGCTGCTGGGTCAGCTTCCTGAGCTGCCTGAATAGCAATTGGCAAACATATGCTGAGGAAGCAGGTAGGCATGGGTGGTTGGGTGACATCCTGCAGCTAAGCTGGCTGAAACTGAGCCTAAAACTGCAGGAGGAGCCTGTTGTCAGTTCTATTGCTTGGCCCCATCTTGACGGGCTGTTCCAAAGTCTTGTTTTGCTTGGTTCTTTGTGGGTCAAGATGGGTGGCATGTACCTCTTGTGTGTTTGAGAGGATTGTTTATGAGTTGCACAGTATGAATTTGGAAGTCCCTGCTAACAGGTTTTAACTAGCTCCTTTCCTTTTCAAAGACTAGGATAATGGTATTGTGTTGGTTTGATAGCTAGGGTATTAATTTTAAGAAATAGACCTCTTTGTCATTCCTTCTACAATAGTTTATAGTATTCTGTTCTTCTTGTGACCTTGTCCTTGGGGACAGACTGGTTGTGCTTGGCTATATTTCAAACTCTTACTCTGGTAACCAAATTCTTGATATTTTGCAGTGTTTGAAAATGGTGGGGTGGGAGTCTGTTCATCTGAAAGTCTTTGTAAGCCAAGAAATTTTAGTAAAATGAAAGAGGTGGATTTTCAACCTGCCAGCTATGCAGAATTTTGGTAGCATCTCATCCCAGCTGGATTTGTCACTTAGTTGCTGTTGCTGGTTGTGGTTAAATCGAAGTGTAGAATTTCCAATGTAAAACATTGCCTTGGCAACATATGAAAATAATGCATTTGTTCAAAAAAATATTAGTGTGATGTTCCAGCATAGACTAGCTTGTTTCAGTCACTGTTAATAAGCTTTGGATTGAAATTGTGTTTCTTGTGCACTAACCTAGAATGTCTCCTCAAACTGACTTTCAGCACAAATTCTTTACAAAGGAGGAAGCAGATTTGAGTAACAATAGATCTTTTTTCATAAATGCTTATTGTTTTAAAATAGTCTTTACTGCAGAAGTTGGTTTAGATTTTTGTTTTAAAGCCTTACTTTGGGGAGAATTAGTACTATGGGATGCATGTAAGTAAAGGATGCTGATCAAAACTTTTAATGCCCAGTGTGGTACTATATGCACATATTCTTACCAGCTGTGGATTTTCTGCCACCTGAAGTTTGCCCTTATTCCTAAGTCCTGGAGCAGTGATCATGGTCTTAAAAAGCTTTTTTTTTTTTTTTTCTTCTTTTCTCTCCTCTTCCTTAAGGTGTCTTTGGTGCAAACTACTTCCTCTAGCCACAACAGCCATTTTTAGCAGGAATGATGCACCTAAATTCAGTGCTGTGACAGTTTGCAGGTGCAATGGGCTGCTTGGCCTCTAACCAGACTATGCTGTGCCCCAGCTGGCCTGTGTTTGTCCTGTGCATGTGTCCTGGTGCTTGTGGGACAGCAGTGTTTTGGTGAGGCGGCACTGGCTGACTGAACATGTTGTAAGAAAGGTTTACAGGACCTGAAGGAGAGCAGCAGAGATGCTGGCACAGGTCCCATTGGCAGGGGGGGAGCTTTGTGTAATTTTGATGGGTCGTTTGGGAGAGAGGCTGGAAGGACCTGTGGATAATAAAGCTGTTTTGTCAGTCTGGTTCTGATCAGTGGACTAAAGGTACCAAGATCAGTCTATGCAGATGTGGTAAGAACAACCTCCATTGCTCTTCCTAGTGTCTGACTTCTAAAGGAGGGTTTTCTTTTGGACCAGAGAGAGAAGTTCAATAGTTGGCCCCAGTCCCACTCAGAGAGGAGTTGAGGGAGCACAAGAGAAAATCTTTTCTGCTGTGGAACCTATGAAGTTTTCTAAATCAAAGAGTCCTTGAGAAGCTGGGATAGGAAGGCTGCAAGAATGGGATGTCAAAAAAGGAAGGAAAGCAGCAAGTAGAAGAGAGATGGGGCAGGAGGTACCTGAAGTCAACCAGGGAGCCAGAGCCATGCAGCCTAGTGTGCGTGCTGCTTTCCAGAGCATCCTGGCAAGTGGTGCAGGCTGTTCTCCCGTTATAGCATTGCATCTGTGGATAGGGGATGTTGCTGAAAATTCCTCTGAGCTACGTTTTTTCCGAGCCATGGCTGCTGCTCTGCTTGCTTGGGACAGGCTGAAAAGTCCTGTCACCACTTGCTTGAGTGGACTCTGTAAATGAAAAGGGCATTGGAGAGATTGCAGTGAAGACTTTGGAAGGAGGTTGTGGTGGACCTTGACAGGGGAATGCTGCATCCTTGGTATAGCTCTCCATAGAAGTCTCCACTTTGTCAGGGACAAGGTGAATAGTTCTGTGTCTGTGCCAGCGTTCCCTGGTGGAGCCGGGGCTCAGTGGGACCTGAAATCCATGTGTGGTGCGGGCTAGCCCGGAGTCCTTCCCTCTGCCGGGCGCATGTTCCCTGCTGCCTTGTGTTTGGGACAGGAGCACGCAGCTCGTGGCCAGCAGCCCTAAGGGCGAGTCCTCTGCTGTGGGTGGATCCCGTGTGAAGGCCGGCTGCGGAGACCCGTGGGGCAGGGGGCAGCGAGGCATGCGGGGAATGCCCTCGGCTCAGCTTGGCCCGGGCTGGGCGCGCTGGTGGCTCCGCGCTGGTCCTGTTGGAAGCCCGGCGCTCGGGCAATGCCGGCCGCTGGCCGGCAGCGGGGATCCAGCGCCCCCCATGCTTAGTGTAAGGGGGCTGATCGCACCGTGCGCCGTGACTCGGGCGTGCTGGGATCAGTGTCCGGGAATAGGGCGTGCTCCTGGCACGCCGGGCCGGGCCTCACGCGTGGGCGCCGGGCAGCGGCCGCAGGGCGCCGGCGCCCCCGGGCCGTCCGTCCGTCTGTCTGTCCGCCCCCGCC
>VZTE01002607.1:162888-180698 GCA_013397775.1 Eulacestoma nigropectus | reverse complement strand
CCCCCCGATGGATAGAAATACTTAATTAAAGCGAAATATAATTAAGAGCGTGGGATGGAAGTGACCTCTGTGGAGCAATAATTACCAAATATGCTCATTTTAGCTAAAACTGTATATATATTTCAGGATCAAAACCTACGGAGTGGTGTTCAGATTTGCTCGGTTTCCAGCACTGCACGGCCGCCGTTCAGCGCTGCGCGACCCCCTTTTTATGAATGGTGGGTTGTGCTCGATTGAGCAGCCGGGTGCGCTCGCCGCTGCCGCGCCGGCCGCGGGCAGAGGGCGCTGCTGAGAGCGCTCAATGCGGACGGAGGCGCGTCCCGCTCGGGAAGGTGCGGCTCGGGCTGGGCTCCGCAGCGGCTCGGCGGCTGCGGGGCACGAAAGCGACATGATCGGGTCACTTCCAGATTAAACAAAACTGCCCTTCTGTGTCCCCTTCCAGTGCAAAGGCCAGAATGCAGAACGCGGGCTTGAGAAACGGCATACTGCGGAGTACCTCACACTTGTAGGCAGGATATCTTTTAAAGATGAGTTTAATGGCTTTTCAACAACTTTAATTTCTGAGGGTTGTTGTTATTGTTTGTATGAACCATCTATTTGAATAGATTGTTTCTCGTCATAATTAGGTAACTTTCAAAGATAGTAGAAATTTAAATTCTTCTAGTGCTACTTCTCTACATTTTTAAGGTTTGCCTTTATAGGATCTCGACAGCTGAATAAAGGCTTGCCAGCTATGGCATCTTTTATCGGTGTTTCCTTTGCATCTTTTTAACAAAACATTATCTACTGAATATACCCCTGAAGCCATCTTTGCGTCTAAAAAGCCATGAGAAACTATTTCCAGTACCTCTGAGAGGACTTCACTTTTTAACAGAAGTAAAGGTGTTATTTAATGTTAGGGATTATAAAAGGTTTAGAGCCATTCCTAGCATAGCATAAACATGCTTACGAGCTTCTTGTGGGTCTTGGCGTATGTGCAGTCAAGCTTGAACCTGCGAAAGGGGACACCCTGAGGGGGTGTTTTCCTCTCTCCCCAAAAGAGCTACTTTAGCAGTTGGTTCGAATAAGATTGCACAGATTCTTCATTCCAAAGTAGCAAGGGAGAAGGAAGGAGTGGTCAAATTTGATGTTGGTTTGTGTCTTGGATAGGAACAGCCAGCTTAAATGGTCCAGTCCACCTTTTTTTGTCCTTGGGAGCTGAAGATTTGGGTGACCTGAAATTTTGGATGTTTCCAGTCATGAGAACAGAAGTATAACATTCTATTAGGAGATCCAATATTGTCTCTAAACAAGATGATGTTGGTTCTTGCTTAATGTGAACTACTTTGCTAATTAGCTCAGGTGACTTATTATAAACCCTTCCATTTTATTACCCATTTTAAGTGCTGGAGACTTTCACGTCTGGTGGTCACATTAGTTTTAGTCTGTATTTACCCTAGACAAACTGACCACAGATGTTATAAGGATTGTGAATGTCCTGCAGTCCCACAGTTCTGCAGCCTCAAGTGAGGAGCAGTGGGCTGGGTGAAATGGGAGCAGCTCTTTCAGCCTCTTATGACACTAATGTTTCTTACTTCTGTGTCTAACATGACACATATTATGTGGCTGCTGTGTTCTTACCCTGTCTCAGTAAAACTGTGAGGAACTGGCTATGGAAACTGGTCTGTTCTTCTGGCTTGTCATTGTTCCTGCTGTGCAGGAGTGAAGCCAATGTATGTTTGTACATTTATTTCCTGCTGTATATACATTGGAGGGCCTGAACTTGCATTCTGCAGTTGTTATCCTCCTGATACCTTCACAAGGCCTTGTAAAATTCCAGTGTGATGCTTCCCATCCTGCTGTTTAGGGGCGTCAGATATGGGAGTGTCTGTGTTTCAACTGTCTTACTCTTGAGCAGGTTACACGTTTGGGTATGAGTTTTGTTGCCACTTCAGCTGTTCTGCAGAATCTTTATTTTTGTAGCTCTGTGTCCCTAGAGCTAATGCTACCTTCTCAGCGTACAGCTTGTTTTAATGTTGCTTCTAGCCAGAATGAATAAAATATCACTGGGTGTCTTCCTGCTCAGTTTCTGTTCTACTTCTGAGCAGTCAGGATCTCTAAGGGAGAGCTTCTGAATGAAATCTCTCCAAGTCTCACCTCTTTGCAGTTGGATTCCTTTTTCCCAGATAGCCTGGAGATCTTACAAATTCTGCTGACATTGGCTTCCCCGTCCTGTGTTGGAGGGAGAGGAAGTGAATACATTGTGTGGGTGGTGGGGAGGCAGACCTTTACTACTCCAAACAAGAAGTTTTGTCAAGCTTTCTTACTTCTGTCTTTCTTGCGTGGTACGTGGCATGATGAGAACTCATGAAGAGGGAAAGATCTTGGAAATATCCTTACACAAAGCAAATGTTTTTGCTGTGCCCAGAGCCATCTTTATACCTGCTCTCCCACAATCTGTTGGTGCACTATAGGAGCTGAGGTGTAAAACTTGGGAACATGATACACATACAGGAATTTCTCCTGAGCCCTAAATGCTGACCATGACTGATAAATGGATCGTCTCAAATAGGAGGTAAGAGCTCTTATATGTCCCCTGCCTGTGTTAATAACCAAAGGACTCAAACTCTGCAGGGCAGCAGGTTGGGCTCATGGATTTATATAACACACGCATAATATGTTTTGTCCATGACCACACATTTAAAGCATAAAGGCTTTTTTTGGAGCTGTTGCATGGTGTCCCCTCCCATGGGCCCCTGGAGGTAAGAAGTTAAACAAAAGTAGTTTCTTGGGTAGTTCTGATTTTGGGATTAAGTCTGGGGTTTTTGGGAGGGAGCAGGTGGAATTAGAATTTAGAAGGGGTCAGTGCAAAACTTACCAGTAAGCTTGACTCTGTTACATGGAGGTCTACATGACTATTGCAGAACATGAAAGATCCACAGATCCAAAGGACTAGAAAATCCCTATTCTGTTTTAAAAACAATTTTTAAAAAGCCCTAACATTTTGGGAACTCTTCTTGTTTTTTAGAATTTTTAGCTGTTGAAACAGTCACTTAGCAGAAATGTGTCTTAACAGTTGTCTGTTAGACACAAGAACTTCTAAAAAGATCTCCAAGAATGGAAACAGCTTGGGGAAGGATTAGATGTATTAGCTTTGTGGGCTTTTCAAAGTCTTCACAAAAATTCAGCAAGGAAGCCAAGCTGCTTTGTATTTCAGTAGAAAACCAAGAGATCAGAAAATCTCTATACAGTGTTGTGTAACTTTCTTGTCATGTACGGTGCAGGGCAGATGTATTTGCTGAGGGATGCATAGATACAGATTTTCTCTTCACATGTAAAATCTTTCTCTTTCTTGGAAGATGAAACTTAAAAAGGAGTGACTTGTGTGGGTAGTAGGCTGGTGTAGAGAATGGGAAGGTGTCAGTGCAGGGATATTAGGTATCCTGAAACACGTTTTAGTATGGCTCGGGCTCTTAAATTAAAGGTTCTGGGAGAGCCCTTGCAGCTATTGCATCACTTGCTAAAAATAGCATCTATACTGCATAAGGCAGCCTGTCTGCAGTGTGGATAGTCTTGAGAAATTAGTGTTGAATGATGTTCAGTCATTTTTACTTCTCAGCTAAGCACATTTTTAATCTAAACTGTGATAGAGAATGAAGCAAAAGGTGTTATTTTCTGTCTCTGGGGGTGGGGTGAGTTTCAGAATAGCGTTGTCCACAGTTCTGTCTGCAGCATGATTCTAAAAATACATTTTTAAGCTTACTGGAATTACAGTTTAAAGGCACTGATAAATATGTTCTTATATTGTAATTGTCAGGGGAAGTGAAGAAAAAAAATTGCTTTGTGCAGCATAAGGTATTCTGCTCTTCTCATCAATCACTTAAAATTTAGCAGTTTTTTTTTTTTTTAGTGGCAGTCACACAATGCAAGTGAAGTATAATGCTAATCTGAATTCTTACTAAAAAAACACCCCAAAACCCCCAAATCCCTTCTCTTGGAAATAGAATATATGTTCTAAAGTGCGTTTTTCGTTCTCTTATTTTGAAATCTTAGTCAAGATACACCAGCAAAGGAGTGTGTTTGTATTCCAGTGGTGTTGCTGAACCAGACAGGTCTGCAGCACAGCGTTTTATTTTTAGACTCTAGGTTGCCATTTTTATCCTGTAAAAAATATTCATCAGCGTCTGGGTGACAGGCCATCAATTTTTTTAAATGTGTCAGACCACGTTTTTTCCACCTCTCTCTATTTCTCCTTTTATGTCTTGCTGTATACATTTCTTTTTTGGGGGAAAGGGAGAGGGGGAACGAGGGTGCGGATTTTAATTCATGCATTAGATTTTTCAATTCACAGATCTTTAGCGTCACACGGTTCATTCATCTTCTGTGCTCGGCTGCTTACGCAGCTTTGCTTATTGTCTGCAAAGGGTGAACTGCTCTGGTGCAGGCAGCAAAGGGATGGGATGGGCAAAATCAGCCTTCTGCCGGACTGGTCACCTCAGCTGCCCTCTCTGCTTGCCCCAAAATACCCCCATGTGTCAGTGCTGCGGAGAAATAGTTTCATGTATGGTTTTGGGGTGCTGGTCAGGTCTAAGATGACTTCCTGGAGAAGCTATTCAGGGTCTCTTTGCAATGAATGTATATAGGCTAGCTGACCTCTAACAATAGAAGGTGGGAGATCTCTTCTGGTCTGGGATATTGGGAATTGTCTAGTGCATGGCAGGAGGGACTCAAAGCCATGCAGTTTTTGGACGGTGAGGCAGTAACTAGAGTGTGGATCTACAGCACAAATTCCATGGCAGGAGTGCCACACTGCAGTTGCTTTCTAGGGTGCTGGACTTCAGAACCTCCGTAGTCCACAGCAGCTGTCTTCTTTATGTGTAGAAAACCTGAGGCTTTCTTAAAGAATTGCTCTTTGTGTCCTTGAAGAGCCATCTAGGTTGGCAGGGAACTGTTGTCATCGGAGCTATTGGTACTGCTGATGGCCCCTCCTTTTTTCCCCTGAACCCAAACATCTTAAGATTCCTGGGTACATTTGTGTCTGGGAAGATAATATACTGAGCTTGTGATGTGACTTGTAACCTCCTTAAATGTGTGTAATTACAAAGTTGCTTATCAAAGATAGCCTTTATCAGTCATATCAAAAATACACTTTATCAGTCATATTTCTGCTGCATGAGATGATATAGCACTATGCCTTTCTCAGGGTTAGAACTTATTTTTGCTTCTGCACAGCTAAGTGGCTGTCCTGATTTATATCATCCCTTTCTAAATATGGAACATTTAAATTTTTGCATATCAGAATGTGGAAACCCTAAGGAAGTGGTTTTGTGGAAGAAGTGAAAGTGTTAGGTGGTATTCCCAAAGAAATGAAGTAGCCCATGTGTTTGATTTCCTCCATCTATTTTGACTATGATGGGTTTGAAACCACATTGTAAATAATTGGTTAAGGATTGGAGACTGGACCTAAAATATCATAAAGAGTAACGATATCTGGGTTGAAGGAGCGTTACAGGAAGAAGAGGTGAGGCAGCAGCTCTCTGCTTTCCTTCTCAGGGGCTGTGGTGCAAGGAAGTTTTTTGGTTGTGATGCCTTGAAGTGGCTACCTGAAAACAGAGGCTAGACAAGATTAGGAGAATAAAAGTGGGTATTTATTGAAGGGCCTTCAATAGGAACACCTTGGGCAGTCAAAAGCCTCTGAGGGACTACACCCAAGATGGACCCTGGGTCACAGGTTTTCCACACTTTTATAAGTTTGGTCCATTTGCATATCAGGGTTAATTCTCCAATTATTATTTCAGGCAATGAAGTAATTACCCCAAGTTTGCCCCCACTTTAGAGGCTTTAGTTTACATATTTCGAGGCCTGGGACAACAAGATGTCCTTGAAGAGCAAACCTAGAGAGGATTTGTTATGTCTAACCAGCATGAGGGAACAGTAGCTAAAAGGCTATATGAAGTTTCAGTTACATACTAAGCAAAACAGGATCTGAAAAATATAAAAGTCAAAACATAAGGCATCAGTTGAGTGCAAGGCTGGATGAATATATGCTTCCAAGGTGTTCCTTAGCTTTTCAGGAGTCCAGAAGGCTCCACATGGAGGCACGCAGTGGTTCCGTGTGAGCTACTTAGGTCTGGATGGGCTTGTCAGCTGAAAGCTGGCAGGCTGTGCTAGGTGAGAATATACTCCTGAGAGTCTCCATAGCTCCCTTTCTTCTCTTGAGACCCCCTACCTGTCTTTCCTAAAAAGTGGTGTGTCTTGGGCACAGTGATCCTTGTTGCAGACTTAGATGCTGAAAATGTTTATTATCTTTGACACAAGGCAGAATGCTGATAAGAATGGTGAAGTAATGTCCAAGCAGTTCTGTGGCTTGGGATTCACTGGAGCTGGAAGTTGAGGGGAAAAAAAAAAAAAAAATCTCTACAGTGTCAGCTTTCTTAGTCTTTCTGTGCTTCCCAGTTTGTCTATATTTGGTATATTGTTGGTGGAGTGAAATTCTACTCTGTAACTTGCATTTGAAATGAAGATTTTAATTCTGGGAGTAGGGAAGGAACATGGTTTTTCTAATTCATGGACTAAAGCTAGATGATTTTGGTACTTTAAATGTGCTTAATTTTTTAAATTAAATTTGCCATCTGCAAACCTGTAGTCCAAGGGGATTCTCATAGACTCCCATCAAAGGGTTTCCTAAATATCTAATCTTATAAATTTTGTTACATCTGTTAGATTTACCAATTTAATACTGTATAAAATAACTTGAAAATCCACAACATCAATTTAAAGGACAGAGAGAAAGCTACGCAAAGTGACCAGTGTCACTGCTTGCCATAATCAAGAGGTGGTGGAGAGTACCAAATCCCAAACTAGCAGATGAATTTCAAAAAGAACAGAAGGAGATTATACTGTCCCATGCAGGATGTAGTTCAGCTGGGTGGCTTCTTGTTAGTCTGTATTATGTGCTAAAGGTTTACATGGATTAAAAAAAAAGTTATTGTGAAGTACCTTAATAGCTTTGTCTTTTGTGCATTTGTCCAAAATCACCAGCTGTAGCCCACTGAATTGCAGAGCTGCAAGCTGGAGACAGGAGGAGCATCCTGGAGAGGTATCTCAAATACTTGACTTGTCAAAATCTCCCCTCAGTACCTCTTGCTGACCTCTACCAGAGATCAAGTCTTGGGTTGGCTGGATCTCTGTTCTGAGCTGAAAGATCTATTCTTGTGATAAAATGGTTATACTGTGAGAGAGCTTGTCTACACTTGTGTTGGTTTTTTTTCCCTTCTCTTCCAGTACAAATAGTTGAATGTGTGCAAAGGCAAAGGAACAGGTGAATGATAACATGTTTTTTTTTTTCCTAATGACCTGATGTGTTGAATGTGCCATGCTCATACAGAATGATGCATTATGCTTGAAATAAACCCAAACCTTCATTTAAAAATTTCTTCAAGACTGTGTCTTATATAACTCGAAATAGTTCAGGTCGTAGTCGTGAAGCTGTGAAAGGTCAAACAGTGTTTCAAAGGTGCAGAGAAAAGGTTGTATTTAGCAGTGCACCAATTTCATGCCCACGTTCTGATCTTTAAAAAACCCTTGCAAGGTGCTGTTGGTTCTCTTCATGCCCCAAATGGAGACTGATGTTCTCACTGTGGATAGGGAGGTGCTTGAGTAAGGTGATTTGAGTTATTGCCAGCAGGATAAGGAATTCAAGAGGGAACTCCTTCCCAGTTCCGATGCTTCGTGGAACCAGAGTCTCTGTTCTGTTAGGACCAGAGTGCATTTGACTCTCATATTGGTTTTGTTTCCTATCTCTAGCTTCAACTAGCCTCTCTCTCATGAAGAGATGAACAGACGCCCTCTGGAAGTCGAATTGTGTGTTGAGATATGGTGGGGGCGGAAGGATAATTTCCGTGATGCCCTCTGACAACCTGAGGAAGCGTAGAACCATGCAGTTGACAAATGTATCAAATGCAATAAATTACAGTCAGACTTATTTTGTTTCCCATTTTCTTTCTGATCCATTAAATGGATAGTAATGAACTGATTCTTGTTGCAAGTTTGTAGCTGTTTCCAGAGTAAGCTCTGGCTTGACCTGCATCTCAGAGCTCCTCCAGCAGGTCAGGTTCCTTACCCTTACTCCGCTCTTCAGAGTCAGAAACAGGGCTTTTTTTCCTCCTTTGAGATATAGTGATTTCCAGGTGGTCACAAACAACCAACTTGTATTGTCTTCCCAATGTTAGCCTAAACTTTTCCTTTTCTGGTGATTACCCTATGGGAGCTTATGAAGAGCAAGCAAAACTCTTTTGAACTCATCTCCCAGAACAGCTAACTCCTAATCATCTTAGCAGCCATTTTTTAAAAATTCTTTTTTGTGGCTGTTCCCATTTAAATTACTTAATGTATTATTGTTTCCTATTACGATAGGAAGCGCCTCAGTGGTTATGTAAGTTGTCTTTGTAGCTGCATCAGAAGGACAATTTACAGACAATTTTATATGCAGACACTGCACCCCAGATGCTTTTTTTCCATTCTTTACAATGGTCACATCACCTCTAAACAAAGTTAGTCTCAAGTGTGTATCTTGACATCTGGTATCTTCATGTCACTGTGTAATATCTGGCAATATTATGTTTTATTCCGGTGGTCTATAGACCCATGTAATTCTTTGTATTGTGACACTGTGATCCTTTTCAGGACCTAGGTTGTCTGTGAAGTTCAGAAAGCATTTCCTCCTTTGTATGGTGGTCACTAGTAACAGTGCTGAACAGGATTTGTGCTGAGATCAGTCCCTGAGGGGTGTAACTAGTCATTTGTTTTTATCCTGATAAAGTTCTGGTTTTGGTCTGAACCATTGTAGCTGCCTCCCCAGGCAGCCCCTGATGATATTCTAAGATTCTTATGTTTCATCATATAAAATTATTTTCTTATGCCTCGTAGGTCTGGAGCATTACTCTTGTCTAAAGTGATTATGCCTTTTAGAAGTTTGACACAGTTTACCTTTTGATTAAAAATGGATCTAGTGCTGCATTTTACACCAGTCTCCACTTTTTCTGTGCTCACAATTATTCTGACACCTTGCATAGCTTTGACTTGAAATGAAAATGCCCATAGCTTGCCAAGATCACTTGTTATCCTCTTCTACTTGCAAGTGTTGGTTCTTTGTTGCTACATTGCTAACTGGAATTTTTCTGCCTGCTACAAATACTTAGTGGAAGAGGAAAAAAACCCTCAAATTTCTTTTAGTGGCTTCTGATGTAGAGTATTCTTTCAGCATTGAAGGCTCTAAACCCAGAGGCCCTTCTTCTGGCTGCTTAGTTCCTTCTCAGAAAACTGACTTATCTATGCATGTTTCCAGTGGCAAACACACTGAAAGCCTTCAGATGGTGCCAGTCCTGAGCTATCTGATCTTTAAAATGTTCATGTTGTATTCACCCCCTCCTAGAGGCAGGATGAACCAGAAATGGTAATTTGAATGACCTCTATGCATGTGTTTTTTTTGGCCTGGTCGTGCTTGCCGTGACAGTCAGCATCTGTCACGTATTTCACAACGATGAACAAACGAGAGGTTGTTTTTGCTGAGTATTAATGCTGTGCAGCACCTCTTACTGTAGTGTCTTACAGAGCACGAGGCAGCTGTAGCCTTTGCAAATGCTTAACTCAACTTGAACTGGCTTGAGCAGGTGATCTGAACAACTTCCTTGCTACTGCAGAAAGTTAAATTCAAGGCAATCTTGGTTTCGCCTGACATTTTCTGGATCAAAAGGCTTGAAAGCAGCAAAGGATGGGGTGGGGGCTTCTGAACAGGGTAACAGAATTCCCCTTCTCCTCTCAGACTCCCATGTCTATACTGCAGCAGCCCTTGACTAACAGGAAAAAAAGACCTCATAGCAAAGACTGGAGTTTGAGTGCATAAAAGACAACCAGCCTGAAGTGGGAGAGCTCCCGTAGAGGCAACTGGAACTGGAATTGCTTAAGCATTGAGTGTGACTTTCATGAATTCTTCAGTATGCTTTTCTTGTAGGGATTTCTAGATTGCTTCTAGTTCTCAAATCTAAAGAATCTTGAGAGTGCACTGCCCAAAACCCTTTCTTGCTGTAGTTCTGGTTGAAATGGGAACTTGTCAGTGCTGTGATATTTATAGAATATTTTTCTACCCACAATCCTAGCTCCTAGACACAAGCTGTTATCAAGTAAGTGTTTGGTTTTGGGAATTGAACCTTTTTCTGTAGCCTGTCTTTTCAAAGCCTGACCATTAGGTGTTAGCTCCTCTGTGCAGAAAAAAACCTTTACATGAAGAAAAAATATATACAGAACTTCTAGGATCCCAGCTCCGGTACAGATCTCTCTGATACGAGACTTCCTATTTCAAGCAGTTAAATTGAGAATAGATGTGAAGCTTGTCTTATTTTTTGCCCAGAGTTTTCTGTTTTTATTTAATAAAAATGCGGGGAGTTGCTGCTGTCTTATTAACTTGCAGCCGGCATGCTTATCTTCTTTGTTCTTTGTTAAATATGAGCTGGCATGTGTTAGACTGCGTTAGCGTTCACTCTTTGGGACTTCAGTGGTTTCTAAATTTGGCATTGCTAAGCCGGTGCCCTGTTTGCTTGAATCAATTGGGGCTGCTATTTTTAGCAACAAAAGGGAATTGAAATAGCAATTTTCTTTCCATGTAATGGATCCCCAAGAGGAATACTGATGCAAGCTCTCTGTCATCCTGTATTCTCCCCCTCCCCAAAAGCACTCAGACGAAAGGCAGCTGTCATGGTTTGCGGCTGTATTAATCTTTAATCAATCGAGTGTTTTCTGCATTCAGGTGTTCAGGGAAAAAAAGGGTCACGACTAAGATCTGCCTAGAATAACTAAGCACTCATGCATGGTCTGTGCAGTCAGAATTTGTGGATAACGGCAGGGATAGACGGAGCAGCTAAAAATAGTATATGCTTCCAGTGTTTCTCCAGTCTATTTTTGATGCTTGATTTTGATAAGGTTGATTGGAGTCTTACTAAAAATAGCCATTCCTAGCAAGCTGAGGACAAAAAGTAGAATATTTTTAACCAGCACAGACTAAAGTACTTTGGTTGGCTGGAGATAATCTAGAAGCTTGGTATTGGTCAAATGCCAGTGATTTATATAAATCTGTAATAAATGAAGCACTGCATGATGCCAAGCAGGGATAGTCTTTTCTCCCCTTGCCAGCTTTTGTTTTCCCCAGGAGCTGTCATATTCTTAATATAGCCTCTGTGTTTCGTAGCAGAAGAATCTCGAGTCTTCAGTTATTTATGGGCTGTACTTTAAACCTATGCTGAGGTTAGCTGTGCTGTGAAGTTCCTCTCAACTGGAGGCTTTAGCAAGACACAGAGGGTCCTAGTTTATGTTGATATGTGCTTAAGCTGGGTACTGTGCTGTGACAGACCCTCACTCGTATCTGGGTTCAGCCTTGCAGGATAGGGATGGCTCTTCTGTGTGAATGGAGGATGTTGCAGACAGACTAGCTCTGCAGTGGCCATTTTGACAACAAATTTGAACACTTCTCAGGGAGGGAATCAGAGATGGAGCTAAGCTACCCTCCTTGAAATCTGTTAGTTAGCTTAGTTTTTTGACAGGAAGGATGTAGGTACTCCCAAATTGCTGGACCCACATCTGTCTAGGGAGAATAGCATTACTAGTGGCCTGAGATCTCCCTCCTAGGTAATGACGTGCATGAGTGCATCTGCAGTACTCTGAAAGATTGCCTAAAAACTCAGGGTTTTCTGAATGAAAACAGGAAAATGGCTGAACCAAAATGGATTTATAGTTTGAAGAGACTAGTAGAGAATATGCATAATAGCTGCTAGCTTCTTTGTGCAGGTAGTCAAAGCACTGCAAGGAGTATGCCTGGTGCTGTTTGCTAGAGGCAATATGGATAAAAGTATTGTGTGCTTTATCTCCATTAGGCATCTAAAAAGTTCATTTTGCTGTGGAAAACGTGTGTTTGTGTCTGAAGGCAGGCTTGATCTCTTTAAGCTTTTTTTTCACTGTAGTCTAACCTTGAGTTGGGGAGTCACGAATCTATAATCTTGTTTCAGCGTGATTGCTCTGCAGAACTGCAGTAGAATTTTCTATGCTTGCTGTTGCTCCCTCTCCCTGTGTCAACACTGGTCCTTGCTCCCGTCGTGAGATGAGATGATTTCTACATGCCTGCCTCATGCTTTACTGCACCGTTCTTTGCTTTTGTTTTAGGATGTCCTGGCTGCATGAGAAGCAGGTAAAAATGTTCTCCCTGGGCCTTGAATACTCGCTTCAGTCACAAAACACTGCCATGGGCTGCTGGATTCTGCTTTTGCCTGGCTCTGGAATGGTAGTCCTGTTTTTATGAGCAAGGAATATACCTCTATTATACCTCTTGGGAGGTGGTGGATATTTTTTGGTGACCTTTTATTTGATAACACAGTGGCTGTTACTTCTTATAAGCAGAAAGAACATGTGAGTTCCCCACAGTGTTGGTGGCACTTTATCTCTCATATTTAACCATAGGCTGTGGGAATTCTGAAGGATGCAGGTGCTTTTGGAAACATTTGTGTATTTACCCCTCTGTAAGGCTTCTGGAGAATTGTCTACATTTTTATCCCCCTAAGGTACCACTGGTCATTTTAATCTTCCAGACTAAAGTCACTGTCTGGTTGCACATGTTCCACAGGCTTGGTCTATGGCTTTTTTTAATAACAGGAAAGTTGTTCCTTTTTAATGCAAAATGAAACATCTCACTGACCGGTGAGGTTTTCTGACTTTCTTTCTCACTCTGCCATGAGTTTGGTACTGGCCAGGAAATGTTGCCAATGCTTGTGAACTACATCATAGCTGTTGTATATGTGACAAAAGCTGAGAAGCACTAGGAGATAAGTTGGCTAGGTGGTATTAAGGTATAGAGAATTAGTGAGTTGTGTCTGTCAATAACTATTCTAGTAGCAGAGGCTGTGGTGGATGCCTGTGTAGCTGTATCTTAAAGAGATCACTGTAAGAGGTCAAAGATGTATTATTAAACTCAAAGTGGGAGTTAAAAAGTGGGGGGGGGGGGGGGGGTGGTTTGTTTGTTTTTTTTTTTTTTCATTCTTCTCTCCCCACAACCACATAGGAAGCAAAATTCTGTACAGCCGTTAGGGCCAAGATGCTATACTGTCCTGAGGTGAAGATTTTGGTGATTTAGGGGAATGATTACATGATGTATTAAGGATAATACTGTAATAAAAAATTTAACCGCTGGTTTGCGATCTTGTGCTGATGACTTGTATATATACAATGGTAATTGTAATATCTACAGCCTACATATGGCATAACCTCCTCCAGCAGTGTGAGCAGATGATGCCCCATACTGCTCTCATTGTTTGGAGGCCTTGATACTACATTGGCAGTTTCTTTTTGCACCCTATCACTGCATCCAAAGCATGGATGGGTTCACGGTCGTTTGTACTAATGCGGTGTTCGCTAGTGGCTCGCATGAATAATGATTTTAGTTTTATCAGCTTTCTGACTTCTTGTCTACCACTTCGAACAGTGTAGGGTCTGTTGGAATATAAGACTATTGATGCAAAATTGAAATGAAAGTCAGGACTAAAGGATGAGACCATACATACATCTGTCACCCATTATAACAATGATTATGCAAGTCTTACCCAAAGTGTCATTTCCTAGAAGAGCCAAAGATGTTCCTTTCAGTGTGCTGAACTCACTAGGGCCAAGCTTTGTGGACTCCGACTCAGAACAGGAATTTTTAGACAGGTTTTTTTTGAACTTAAAAAAGAGGATCTATATGTCAGCTCTCTAGCTATGCATATACTAGTTTCAAAAAATTGGTTCTTGAGATGGGGATCTGTTCCAGGTGAGGACGAATTGTTTTGCAAAATACCATGTGTCCAAAGCTGCTGAAGACTGGCTAGTGGGCACTTCTCAGGGTAGAACATCTCCAGCCCAACTTACTGATTTATTAAGAGTGAGCTGTTCTCAAGGTATGTTGTGTTACTGGATACCTTTCCTCATTTTTTGTCCCCTGACTTTTGGGGCTGTAGGGGAAAAGGCAAAGATGGATGTTGACTTCTTTGTCTAAAACCAGCCGATGCTACAATACCAGCTTCCATTCAGGCAAACATGTACTTGATGGGCTCACACACAAGTTGCCTGGGCACTCTTCTTGCTTCTCTCCTGGAGACAGCAGATGGCTGAAGTGGGAAGCTACTACAGTTAGTCTGACTACTGAGTAAATGTGTATAATCACACTTAGGTGCTGGTACAACTTTCTTGTGTAGACAATAACTTATTTCTATCCTACTTGCTTTGCCTTCTTTAAGCTCTGCCAACTGCAGTCAGTTTGTAACTTTTGTTGGAAGGCAGTCTGTAGAAGAAACAGAATTCAAAAGCTTAATCCACACTTGGAGTCAAACTAGCTTGGGCACATCAAGTTGATAGTAGAAATTTAGTTAAACTGACACAGCTTTGGAGTGGTTGAAACTGCAACATTTGGCTCCAGTATGCAAGCTAGAGATGAATGTAATCAATATGAAAATTGTAAGTGACTTGCTAATGTACATGCTTTAGGTAATCCAAAATGTGGAGGAAGATAAGGTGGCTCAATCTTGACTTCTGTGATGTTGGTGCTATCGGTTGCCTTTACCCCACCTCTTCTCCCTGCTTTTACAATGTAGGGTCTAAGTTTTGCTTTCTGCTTTTGCAGACTCCTGTCGGGGCAGCCTTTCTGACCCTCGTGCTCGCTTGGATCCCATAAATGGCCGTTAACCAGAGCTGGCTGAACTGAGTGCTACTGGTCAGTAGCAGGCCAGGTCTGTGTTAGTGCACGTTTCCCATTGCAGTCCATGGGTGCGACCTCGTCGGCCTCTCCACCAGTGCAGCTGTAGATGGGAAATCCATTTGCTTTGAGTGGCAGGGAACTGAGCCAGGTGGCTTCTCTCAAAGGTCCTTAGGAAGAGAAGTGTGGCCTGAAAAAAATGGGGTTTAGGTTATACACTGGAAAGCAGTCCTTATACTGTGTTTGTTCTTCAAGATGGTGTGGGAGCACAGAGCAGAAGACAGTTATCCTTCTCCACATGGAAGCGCTAATTAAATGATGGTCTCAGTGTCATCTTGTGAGGAGTTCCCTTATTGCTAAGAAAAACTAGCTGCATACTTTTTCCTGATGCCTGTGCCTTTACCTACAGCAGAAGCAAAACAGGCATGTGTATGAGCCAGGAGTCTGTTTCTGTAGGTGATGGCTCAAGCCATCTACTTTTTTTTTGATGGGATTTTGTAATTTTTATCTACATCAGATTGGTTTAAATTTCTCACATTCTGTTCTGGAGGGTACTTTAACCTATGGACTACAGATTGTTTTAATTTGAACTAGGGCCTATAAAGGGAAAAAAACTCATCCTGTTACTCACACTTCAGTTAGAAATCCCTGATCTTCAGCTTATGTCTCGTGCTCCAGCTGATTCAATTACCATTTACCTAAGCAATGGATTCAATAAATGAGTAAATATCCTTGACTGAAACTACTTGTACTTTATTAAGCCTTTAAAGAGCTACAGGTGCTTTTTCGAGTCCCTGCCTCATGGAGCATGCATTTTTGGCTGCAGCTGCTAGAAGTGGAACAACTTGCAGCGTCAGAAACCAGTATTTTAAAATGCTGAGCTTGTTATCTGGGAATAAAACCAATAAGTCCATAAATTCTGAGTTGGAAGGAGAAGAAACAGTCTCTAAGTGTTACAGGGAATGGTTCTTGTTTAGGTGCCTCAGTAACTATAGTGAAAGAAACAACCCATTTCACCAAGTCACTGAAGTTGAAGGCTTTCCACATTGGGTCAGCTTAGAATTTGCCCAGCTACTGTTGTGATCCTAGCTGGGAGGGGTCCTGGTACATGTTTTCACTGTACTTCTGTTTGCTTCATTGTTTTGCTGAAGCAACAATGACTTGTGTGATAACATGTAATGTGAATCCCAGGTCAGCAAAGCTGAACCTGAAGCTTGTTAGTCCTTGAGCTAAAGGGATGGGGCTGTCCTGCAGGGCTGTAGTGCATCTGGCTGAATGGGTAACAATATTGGTACAAGTTTGGTTGCAGGAAGTGGGCTCCTGGGAATGTATTCTTGATGACTTCTTCCCTGAAGTCTGATTTTTATTGGTCATTTGGACTCTTGCTTCACCTTTCATTACATGGCTTTGTTTCTGTACCAAAACCATCACTCTCACTTCGCTAATGGTGGCTGGATAGGAAGTGGCAAAGCAGTGTGACACAGACACTTGGTTTCCTCAATAACATTCCCTGGCTCTGACAGTGCAGCAGCCAGAGCTCTGTTTAGTAGCCGGAGCATCCCGTGTGTGCAGTATGTATATCCTTATCATGCTGGAGTTACGGCATGTTGCAAATAAACCCTGAAACCAGGGAAGGGATAAACACCTGTGCATGTACCTTTATCTGTGGTCAGCTGTGAATCTCAGTTAAATCAGGGACATGACTGGATCTTTCCTTCTAGCCTGTTTCTGAATTGTTGCCTGACCATTCAGGCTCAAATAGGACATTCGCTGGCAGTTTCATCTTTTGTTATTACATCCACTTATTTATAGATAGCAGGCACAGAGACTGAAGTGGTTACAGCATTTCCTAGCTGTTACTACTCAAACAGAAATATTCTGGCTGCAGTTTGCATGCCAACTATTAGAGGGGATCTGCAAGCGGTTACTAATCAAATCATCTGCAAACACATCTCCTTCCGGTGCTCCGAAGGGAAGTTGTTGCTGAATCCCAATGCTAGACAACACCTCTGTCTGCTATGAGTTTTGTTCGGGTAGAGGTTGACCTGAGAGTTAAACCAACACTCCCAGTTCACTGTTCTGAAACATTAAACAAGTCCACTTATTTGGCTATGGCTATGTTCAGCGATAAGCTGTTCGGAGCTGATAAAAGGACAAACTGAAAAAATCTGGTATGTTCTGTGGCTACTTGGAGGGTGAGAGCAGTGACAGGTAAATGAGGTTAGACAGGAGAGCTAAAATTATAAGAATGTCGAGGTCTAGGAATTGGGTTTGGTGAGAAGAAAAAGCTGAGACAGAAAAGAAGTGGTGCTGAATGTACTTGCTTAAAAAGTGGTTGGAAAAGCAGTTTCTGTATGGAAGAATTGCTGTTTACTGAGGTGATCAGCTACTAGTGTGGTGAGAGCCCTGGAATAATCTGTCAAACTAATGGCATGTTGAGTCACTCACAGCTTCTCAGCTTGTGGAAAAGAATCCTAGAAAGACTTGAAGCTTGACACAGATCCAGTCACCCACAGGTGAGAAAGTTTAAGCTGTAGAAGCCCAGCTTGCAACTGATGCCTGGATCAGTCACTCATACTTGCTGCTGGTGAGCACAACGGTCAAAGGGATCTGAAATCTGCTGGAGGAACACTAACAGAGAGCTGTTGCCTGTGTCCTAAAATCTGTTTTCTTGGATGCTTACAGGCTTGGAGATACCTTTTATTTTACTGTATACTATAAATGAAGTTGACAGCTGGTTTAATAGTAATAAATGAGCTTTTTTTAGTTAAATGGCTTGGAAATCTCTCTTAGTCCACAAAGCTTCTGAAGAAGTGTATTAGGACAGAGGACTGGTGTGAGAAGGGGTGCTGAGTTCTTGAAACACGTTAGGCTCCTAACTCCATCCCTTTCTCTCCTTTCTTACCTATGGAAAGGTAAGCAATTTTATAAAAGTTGTACACCTGTTCCGGAGACTTGGATGTCTTTCTGTCTGGAATGAGTACTTTAATAGCCTACAAACAAACACACCCATTGCAGTTACTTCTGTGAAGCAACTAATGTAGATTTGTCTTCTTTTTTTTTT
>VZTE01002607.1:110122-162861 GCA_013397775.1 Eulacestoma nigropectus | reverse complement strand
CTTTTTTTTTTTTTTTTTTTTTTTGTTGCAGTGGTCACAGGAGCTACTGATGGGATTGGAAAAGCCTATGCAGAAGAGGTAAGAATTCTTACCACTTGGAAGTCTGTCTTGATTCTTGGCAATATGTCAAGCTGTCTCAACTCTCTCAAGCTGCACGTCATATCTTCTCACTTTGTCTTAACACAGATATCTGCGGAGAAAGAGGTCTCCCACCTTGCCTCCCTCTGATAACCAGCCAAAAGTTGTATCTCTTTTTGATAGTTTTTTTTATTTGTTAATTGTATTTTCAGCTCTTACCTTATCTTCCAGTTTTTATTTCTAACTTTTTTAGTTTTTAAACAATTTTAACTTTCTCAGCCCTTGGTATTTCCTTTTGGTACTTCCAGGCACTGACTAAATGGCATTTATAGCTGCCAGCAGTATGTTCCAATTATTTCCTCTAGTTCGTGAAGTCTCTAAAGCTGAGTTTTACCTTTATCTCTTTTACTGTACTTTTGCTCTTGATGGATATGTGGGCTCCAAATATATTTCATATACTGGAGTGTATTGCTTGAGACAGAAAGTGCCTGTTAGTATGGGGTAATTTAGCCTATAAGCCCAGAGAACATAATGACAAATAGTGCTGACTACAACAATTTATAGCAAAAAAATAACTTTAAACTCAACATTAGCATCAAAGTGAGCCTGTCTGTACTCATTTTTGTGTTCTCTGAAACACCAGCATGATTTTGTGTGAGATCAGCTGAGAGATTCCCTTTTTCTTGATCTTTTTTTTTGTTTGTTTTGCAAAGCCCACAGGGAAAATGGCATTCCTCTTCACGGGTAGTCCATGTCTGTCAGATTTCCTGTTGTCCTGATGTGCCTTGCCCTGCTACCTGCACCCCCAGCCCCCAAATTCCTTTCTACTTTGCAGGGAGTAGTACCTCGTACTACTGGTTCAAGAAAGGGGAGTTGGCTGCAAAAGGAATTAAGCCTGGTGCCAGCAGCGCCTGATCCTAGCATATTGCTCACAGCTCATATGTGCCAGATAGCCCAGTTACATGGCACCGAAGCAAAGGATGCAACACTTAAATTTAACTGTCTAGATCAAGTGGAAGGAGGTCACTGTGCCCACAGCAGAGCATTGTCAGGAGGAAGTCCTCTAGTGTGGGAGACACCCCCTGAACATCCTGGGAGATTAGTTTCAGGATCTATATGTTACGTTACCGGGTGAATAAAACTACAGCTTGCTTTATGTTCTGTACTGTTTCTAAGAACTAGGCTGCTTTCGAGTATGAATGTGTGCTGCTGGCAGGCTCCTGCATTCAAGCCCCCATTAGGAAAGCCATCACAAGTATGAGATGCTGTTGGAAAACCATATCTATTACAGCTGCCTTGCAGTGGTTGCTGTAGGCACAGAGCACCCCAAAAGCACCCCGAAGAGTACAGATACTCATTCTTAAGCTGTAGAATAAAACACACTGTTCATGAGTTGTGTTTATTATTGTTACTTACCTACTTATTTAGAATAAAAAACAAATCCATCCTTTGATGGATTAGATGGATGAAGAATACTTGATAAAGTCAAGTGTTGGATGTAGGGTGAAATGTGGAATACCTGATAAGACTTCTCAATCTTTAAATTAACTCCAGAGATATCTTCAGAAGACTGCCAGCAGAGGCTTGATTTTCTACTAGAAATTCCCTTCTGGCTACTATAAATTCCACTGGCATATGGCTGCTTGGGCCTTGATGGCTGTGATTATAGTCATGCAGACAACTTCTTTTTCCTTGGAGGAATTTGTGAGAATTGTAACTGTGTGTTGAGAATTGCTTCTTTGAAAGTTTGATATGGTCTCACTGGAAAGTGATGGAAGAGCTTTATGTGTGGATTCTTGGGTTATACTCTGCTCTGTAGATTATTTTCCTTTTCCAAGCAAAGAACTGTTTTTACATTTTCACTCTTGCAGTATTAAGCCCTTTAATCTTTGCCCAGCACTGATATCCTTATCATTGCTAGATCACTCCTTTGGGAAAGGTTTCATGTTTTGAGGATATAGTCAGGAGTCACTATTCGTTCCCCCTCTATCATTATCTTCCGTTTGCTTTTGAAAATCATTAGTATAAATTTAATCTTAGCCATATTTGTGTGCTAGTGATAAACTAGAGGTTGGGATCCCATTGCATACCCTGCAGTACTCTACTATGCACATCTGTTTGGTATCGCATTTTCAGAATCCCTTGCTGTGGCTACTCTAACAAGAGCTTTAACCTTGCTTTGGGTGGCTGTTAATGTCATTGTTTTCCATCCTGGAGAGAAAGGGTTTAAACAGCAGCTGTGTTTTGCTACCAAAATGGGAGATGTGGTAGTCACTAACATGGCATTTAAGGAAATCAAACACCTCCATTCATCAGCTCCATTAGAATGGTGACCCTTGCATGCATCAGTCCTTAGGCTACAAGAGCATCTTTCCGGCATACGCTACTCTGGGTGAGTTTTTATGTTAAGTTTTAAGGTCTTGTCATTCAGCCGTTTCAGGACCCTAAGAATATTGGCCAAACGGACAAGTATAATAACAGGTTATCTACAAAGCAAGTGGGTCTTCCTTGATTCCTATATAAAGATGTAATTAGTAACTGTGATCTCAGGGATCATTATCTCTCTTTGGATAACTGTGTTTCCTTTCAGCCAACTAGGTCTCTACCAATGAAGGCAGAGTGCTCAACAGAAACTATTCCAGTTGCATCAAGCACCTTAATTGAACTTGATCTCAAGTGCTGTATCTTTTCCAAGTTTGATTACTTCTCTTGGTGATATTTGTTCCTAGTTACAGGGTCTTCATCTGTTGGCTTTTTTGGCTCTCTACTTAGAACTCCACTTGCAAATGGGTTTCTGTTTCCAGATTTCAGATACGCTTCTCAGAGTGCATCCCTTTAGTGTGAACATAGCAGTGGTTTCTCTCAAGCTTGCCCTTGTGGTGGAAGTTCTCTGAATGTGGTGAGGTTCCACTGACTGAATGGGTTGGCATCACTTTACTTCCTTGGCTTTTGAGACAAGTACAGCTGGATACTTTTCCATTATGCCCAGGTACCTACTGAAGCAGTCTGAGAGCCCAAAGGTCATGACTGCTGAAAGAGAGCAAACTGTTCTGTCAGCAGTCTGGAGCTTTGCATCCATGAGGAAGATCTCTGGGGCTTTTTTGCCTCATGGGAGCACAGTTATTTTGGATTCTGAGTAGATTACTGTCAGATTGTCCCGACAGGTTAGGTAATCAAGGCCTTCGCTGCCTTTATCCTGTGGAATGAGAGTGCTGTTCCCTTCTTCCTGGTGCCTTCCAAGCCCACTGTGGGGTTCATGTAAAATGTGTTCCAGTGAGCCAGGTGCTTATCTGCAGGTGGATGATTGTGTTCATCCCTTTTAGACAATAATCCTTGTAACACCACATCATTTCCTCGACCAGAAAGCTTAAGTTGCCTATAAGCCTGAACCTGGCAGCTGTTTGTTAGTGATTCCTATGGTGTTTTTGGTTTCACCACACCTCACCCTATGAGCTTTCTACTGCTTAAAGATCACACATGGGAGTAAAGTACAGAGTTCACTGATGAACTCTGTCATACCGCTCTGACAGAATCACTACTGGTTTGCACACTCCTGCTAGAAAAGTAGATGGCTTTAAGCCACTTCAGGTTGTTTCTGTACTATGCTGTGGTGTTTTGAGGTTTTTGGGGCTGCGTGTTTTGTTGGATGGTTGTGGGGTTTTTTTTTTGTTTTTTTTTTTTTTTTTTTTTTTTTTGGTCACGGTTTTTTAAAATTCCACTGAAGAGCAATTCTCATCAGCTTCCGAAGGCAGTGAAGGAGTTTTACTGGAGCAGTGACAACATACGTGTTTTTTATATGTAGGTCTTAAGTTCTGAAAGGCAGTGTCACTTTGAACGGGGGATAGATATATTGTTTCTGCTTATAGTAGTCACATTGTTTTCATTGCAGAGTAATACAGATATGTAACTGTTCCCCTGCAGACACTTTTCAGTTGAGTTGTTAGATTCCATTTTAAACTTGCAGTGGTAGGTCTGATTTGATGACCAGGGTATGCTCTAGTCACAGCTTAAGTTCCACAGCTAGCTTCCCTAAAAGTGTTTCAGAAGTAAATTAACCTTAATACCTATGAGTAGTACAAAGTAGGAGTGGAGCCTTACTAAAGGGAGGAAGTACTGAGTTGCAACACAGGTGTTCAAGTGACCATGGATATCTTAACTTGTCATGTTAAACTTCATTATGGGTAATAATGCTCTGACTTGCAGAGGTAGTGTAAAAGTTCTGTAAAATATCTACTGTTCGTTTTCTATTTTATAAGTGTGCCTATCCACCTATATTAGATGACTGAGAAGATAATAAATGTAGTGTGAAGGGAATTAAGTAAGAAATAACATGGAAGTATTTGTCCTGGTTTTCCCCTTCGTGTCTCTATTTAAAATTGTATTTTTTTCAGACTTGCTGGTCATATATTGTTGTGATGTTTGATGGATTTTGCAATTCCTTTGATTAGGATACTAACTTGGAAGTGATTTATGACTGTTCTAATGTCTCCTGTTTTGTTTTCTTGCAGTTAGCAAAACGTGGAATGAAGGTGGTTCTAATCAGTAGGTCAAAAGATAAACTGGACCAGGTTTCTACTGAAATAAGTGAGTTAAAGCTTCTTCCCTAAGCTTCAGTGGCATGCTTATAAATAAATGCAATTGCACATGAATTTCATACATGCTCTGATTTTGGAAAAGGTTTCCTCTTGTGCACAGTGCAAATGTTACAGATATAAGTGGTAAAGACCTTGCAGATCAATTTCACAGCTGTTCATATTTAACTTCTGAGAACAATAGGGCTTAATTCTGGAATAAGTACGCCTAAAACTGTTAGTCTTCCATAAGAACAGTTTACCAGGCCAGACTGAAATACCACCTATTCGCATAGTAGTAGCTGTCTAAAATCATAATGAGGCAAGAAATATGCAGTCATTTCTCCATCTGAATATTCCCTCAATTTGAAGCAAGTTTGATTTCATGGGCTTCAGCCATAAGGGTGATTTCTTTGCAACTAGAAGCTGTTGAAAGCATTTTCCTTATGTTACTTGTTGTCTTACCAAGTATACAAATTTACTGTGGGTAGCTTGCCCCTCCTCTCTCTTTTTTGTTTTGTTTGAATAAACTACTCAAAGGGACCTGTAAGCTCTTTTGAGGTGATGAGTGTTCATAGTCATAAGAATATATGGAATGAGTTAATGTGTTTAAGAACCTGTATTAGAGATTGTTTCTTCAGTAAGTGTGTAGTAAATGGCTGTAATGGAAAAATAAGGGAGCAACTTTAGTATTTCAATCACAAATGGATATTTGTACAGGATCAGTAAGGAAAAAGCTTTCTCAGGTCTCATGCTGACATATGACATGCTCCAATCAGAGCAAAGTATAATCTAACCCACAAGAATTCCTCTTCTAATCGATATCTGGTTTTTTTAAGGCATACTTCATGCAAGGTTGTTAGTTTGTGCAGGGTATGTCAAGATAAAGTGAGAAATGTAACCGTGTGAAAAGGTTTTGATAAGCAGGAGTAGGAATTGTGTACTATAAAGGAGGTTTCTCAGCATAATGATATTGGGTAAAGAAACCTTTAAGATGATGCTTCTGTGTTACTCTCCCTTGTCTTGCTTAGGCTTTCTAAAATGATTTGTGTACGTAATGCAGATCATGGTAAGAACCACTCTTTTTCCAAGGTCATAAATGTATAATTTTGGCTTTAGTTTATTAAAAATTTCAGTGAATTTATTAGTGGCATTGCTTTACTGTAATGCACAATCCCCTAAGTTGAGTGCCAGCACACTGTCCTGTACTAAGTTGTAAGGGGCTGCTGAGTGAATGGAAGGATGACTGAAACACTCAAGGACTTCAGCTTGCTACACGGTAGCTGTTGTGCTAGCTCTGTGAAAGTCAGGGCATACAGTTCTATTGATAAAAATGTGACTATCTCTGATTTTTAGTCCAATGGAAGATGGCATATGAAAGTGTTTTCTAGTCAGAATATCTTACTTTCTATGTATGTTTAAGTTGTAGAGAGCATTCCTTCTTAGAGCAAAGCTGTCATCAAATTCTGTCTTCCCCTGATTTGGAAGTAATTGGCATTGCTCATTAGTATCCTGCATTTAAGGCTGTCATTGCAGTGTCTGGACCTACCTGTGTCACTCTGATCAGTGCAGTGACAGTGTAAATGCAGCAGAACAGGGGTCACTGCCCAGGTAGCCTGTGTAACTGCTGACACTTGCTGCCAATACATAAAGAAGCTACACCAAGGTGGTTTTTAGGTGGTTCACTGCAGTAGCTGGATAATAGTTTGCTGCATGAGTGTGGGCATGTGCAGTCACGTTTCTAGCAACATTACATAAGTTGTTTTGCTAAGTAAAACTGTAACTGAAAGAGGTTTCTACAAATAATCTTGTTCTGGAATCAAACACCTATGCATGAAGTGACAAGCTTCCTTAAAATGCTCATAACCCTTTCTGTAACAGTGTGGATATCTTTTTCTCCCTGGAAATTAAGCATGATGCTGACAAGACAGATAAATCTACTGCTTTGAGCTTCAGCACTTACATGATAGCTGCTGGGGGAGGTTCTCAGATTTAAAAAATAGGTACAAGTACCTATGTGAAGCAGCCTGTAATACATAATTACTGTTAGGCCTCACCCAAACATTTTTCTTCTTCCTTTCCGAAACCATTCTGAAATGAGATGACTCACGCTGGCTTTTCAGAACACTTCTTTTGACAACACTGAGCTGCTGAAAAGTATACCTTGTTCATTGTGGCATATGCTGAAGGATTAGGATAGTCTGCATAATCAAGCAAGCCTGAGTCGCACTTTCAGATCCGGCTAGGTTTTAGCTGGACAGAATTGTCTCGTATTCAGTCTCAGGTGGTCTCTGCAGTCTGTTCAGATGTTGTCATATATAAGGTGGGTGACTTTTTTAATGCTAAGGCTGTAATTACTTGAGTGGTTCACTTGCAGATTTGTAAGGTAGCTTTAAACTTTATGGTGGTCCATTGTTCTTCAAATTGGCACAAGCTTGCTCCTCTTGAGTAATGACTCTTAATCACTTTAAGGAAGAATGGCTGTTTAACTAATTCCAGTTCTTTGAGTTGTGTGATTCTGTGCATGTTTTTGGTTTCCTCCTCCTTTTCGCTAATCAGTCTCATGCTTATCCTACTGAATGGATAGATGCACTCTGCCACAGATAATGAGAGGGCTTTTGAGGATCAGGTACGTTCATTCTATTTCAGAAGACTCCTTCCGCTCATAGGATAGACTTCTACTAGGAGTGACATCTATTTACAAAATACAAGTTGTATAACCACCATCATAAGGGAAGTACTGATACATCCTTCTGCATGTTAAATGCCGGCTGACCTGGAGCTGATTTTTTTTTTTAATGTGCATATGCACATTAAAGTGGCTGAACTGATATTGCAGGAACGCCAGATGTTCTGAATGTGCAGCTCAGTTTGAGCAACAAAAATTAGTGGGTTAATTACAAGTAGTTAAAGACTATAGAAGATTTTTCACAGTGTTTTCAAGCATGTTTTAAAGCTATTTTTTTTTACAGAGTACTTAGGTGGTGTAGGATTTGCCATGAAAGAGAAGTTCTACTTTCTATTCCTTAAGAAATAGAGTATCAGCCACTGACTGAAGAAAAAAATTTTGAATTTTTTCTTCAGTCATCATGGACAACCTTTATGAGGAATTATATAAGTTTTACGGAAATGTATTTGATCTTTTAATCAAGTTGTCACGCACAAGCACAGACTATTAAGGTCACTATAAAAAATGCTTGTCTAGTTTAGTTCATGCTGCTTCACTGTTCCAGCACTTTTCTGAAGTGTCTGTTGCCTTACATTGTTAAACACTTCCAAAGGTTCAGGGAGGATCAGAAAGAAAATTTCTCTGTGAATGGAGACAATTGTTTGAGTGCCACATAATGAGTCTGTTCCTTGATTTGCTGTATTTAATAATAAGCATGGTTCAAGACATCTCAGGTGCTCTGTGCCAGCAGTTGGTTCTTGAACCGTGGATTTGCAGGTAGAAAAGCTTCAGTTACTGCACTGGATAGGTTTGTTCTGAGAACTGAGAACTGCTTTGCTGTAGAAACTCATTACCTAAGGGCTGCAATGTGAAGAATGTAGCGCAGACCAGATAAGAAGGGAAAAATTTTCAGAGTTTGTCTATAGGGAAATTGTCAAAAGAATTTGGTATTGGTGTTCTTTGTTAGCTGGTAGCTTCACAGGATGGGTCATGGAGTTGTGCATGAGCTGCAAGAGCCAGGATAAAACTGTTGTAGCTTGCTAGTGTTCCTACTTGCAAGTCTAAGTAGCTACTTACTTGTAGATGAGTGAATATAAAAGCAATGTGGCATATTCTGAGTTTGTCATCAGTTACTATATAATTGAAGGATATTCCTATTTACTGCTTTAAAGTTGGTGGTTTAGTGTTACATACACCCAGGTGATAAAATTGGCTCCAAATTAATTGTTTGAATTGAGAGAAATCAGTTTTTTTTCCAATGTATTCTCACAAATGAACATTTAGTTGGAATACACTGTAAGCCTTTCATACTGTTTGAGAACTAATGTCCAAAACTTTGATTCTGCTATGCATCTATAAGAAAATGCAGATTTCTTTTATAAGGAAATAGGTTTTTTGCAATTAAAATCTATGTAGCTGACTGTTTCATTCCAATACGTTTCCTCAGCCCAGTGTATAGTGTATCTAAGTCGCTTGGTCATGGTAGTTTCATCTTGAACTACTCTCTAACCCTGAGATTTTGGGTATTGTAAACTGATAGCTGTCATGTTTATACTTGGGGTCTGTTGTCTTCTTGCCTTTCTGGCATGATTTTTGAGTACAAAAATGAGATGTGGTGCCAAAACCAGAAGTGTTTCTTCTCCATTTCCTAGGCAGGTGGGTTTTACAGTTTCCTTCTGCTTTCCTGGTAACCAGGTTGTGGGCAGCATTCTGAAGCAGACCTGATGCTGACCCCTATGCTTGTGCCCCATCCCTTACCATGACCCACTGCAGCAAATGGGCCATGCCCCCATGAGAAATCTGACCCCTGCAGATGCTCACCTGCACCTCCCTTGGAGCACTTGGCTCCTTCATCTCTGCCCTGTCACTTGGATTTCCTCCCTGCTACACGCCAGTAAATCCTCCTCACATTTTGGAGCTGGCAAGTAAGAATATTTGTGTTTAATGGAGGAGGTTGAAATGCAGACAAGCTCTGTGAGGAAGGGGACATTTCACTTTTCTTGCACAGAAGTGACAAGGTTCACTTGCCTGAGCTTAACTTGAAGACTAAGTGAATCTGGCAGTTATTCTGACCCTTTGTGATCTATTTCAAGGTAAATGAATGTGTTTGCAGCCTTCTATCATCTGAACCAGGTTCAGCTTGACATAATTGAAATCCCCATGTATTTCTTGAACTTGACAAAATGGCTTCAAATATTTTGGACTTGTTTTGATGCACTGAAGTCACCTATCACGTGAAGTTGTAGTGTGAGGATCTTTGATTCAAAATGAGCTCTTGGATATCATCTCTGAAGAAAGTTTCCCTTGGATGAAGTGAAGGGAGTTCTCTTGGTTTTGCCTAGTGTGAGCCACTTACTAAAGGAGCAGTTGGCAGGCATTGTAGAGAGCTGACAGAGGATTCAAACTGAATTAATTTTTATTAATTTGTTAATAAATTAAGTAGATGAACCCTGATGTAAAAGATAGAACAATTGGAAAGGGAGCTTATTTTTAATTTTTAATTTTTTTCTTCTTTAAGAAGAATTCTTCTTCTATGGTTTTGGCTGGATTTTTTTCCCCCTTAGTCCCTCTTTTTTTATCAGCTTCTCTTGAATTTTCTCAGTGACATTTTGCCTGGATTAATTTAAAGAAATTGAGCAGAACACTTAGAGAGAAACACTTGACAGATGTCCTGCGAGCTACAGGATGCACTCCTAGAACTACTTCACCTCTTAGGAGAGTTTTGAGGCAGCAACCTGGTAGGACAAGCCACATGTAAAATGTTCTGCAAATGGCTAGTGATATCCTTGCAGAAGGACTTTGTTTCTGTATCATCTGTCAGCGTATGGAGTAACATACCACTTGTCACAGGCGGTTTTAAGGATGCAAACCAGTTTAAGGAAGTTTGCTGGTCAATGTCGTGGGTTTCACATAACAGTAGGTGAGCTGGCAAGCTCTGGGAGATGGTGCTTTCTCACACCTGGCAGGACTGAGCAGGCCTCTTCCAGAAAGAAGGTGCTTGCTGTGAACCTCACTGCCAGTGTGTTTCTATGCAGTGTTTATTAATAGTCTGTAAACCCAGAAACTCCAGGGAAAGAAATATGTAAAGGTTATTTAAATGTGAATTAGGTGCTTTGGGTTTCCTTGTCTGAATGTAAACACAGCAGAAGTAGCCTCTTCCTCCCCTCACATACTCTGTATATTGTGCCTGTAGGATCAGGACTAACTCTGGGACGTAATGGTTTCTTGAGTCTTAGTTTTACAAGTTGGGTAATTGGATCGATGGGCAGGTGACTTCTTGGTACTTTTGAAGCCCAGGCTTGAACAACCAGGAATTGTCATCCCTGCAAATGTTCAGGGTCACTGCTGCCTCTGCCTGGCAGTAGTTGGGTGGGGGAATATGTTGTATTTTCTGTAACACACAGAAACTTAATGCTTATCTCTGCTAACAACCTATTTGTAGCATAAACCTTTAGGGATGCCAGAACAAGAGCTCTTGTGCCAGTCTCTGGGCCATTAAACACCTTCTGTTAACACGAAAGCTGCAATCTATTGCTTATCACTTTCAGTGTAAAATAAGCTGAACATTACATGAAAAGATAAGTACTGAATTGTTGTCACACTGGATTAGGTGAAAGTCTGTTTTGCAAGTCTAGTTTAAGCCAGTTGGTGGAAGCTCTATTGCCAAGAGACTTAAAATTAGGCCTTTTAAGTGTCTCTGCAGGGAATAGTCTCTCTGGCACAAGAAAGGACTGAATGATGCAAACAGTGCTGTCCTCCTTCTGCAACTTCCTTCTATGAATGTGTATTTTAGTCTTATGCCACTTTTTTAGCAGGTTAAGTTCCATTACATCAAGTCCTCTTTATCTGTCAAAGCTGTAAAAATCCCTGATAGACTTCTCTGCTGAGGAAATGGTGATAATCACTTTTATGTTTTTTCAGGAATATGTTGTGGTGAGGAAAAAAAAGCTAGCTAGTAGCTCTTCACAGAGAGGAAATTCAGTTGATTTGTTTTGCACAACAAATTCTTAAAAAAAACATCCTTGACTATGAGAAATAAACAATTTTCAGTATGGTGTAGCTACTGTATAAAAGTATGCCTGCTGTGTAACTCTTTAAGCATGCGCCACACTTCCAGTGCTGAACTTGGGTACTCCATTACTTTGAGCAGTAGATGTGGTCTAATTAACAGCGTATTTTCCCTTGCAAGAAACACTTTGGAGAACCCTGAAAACTGTGCTTTTAAGTGCCTGTCTTTGGGATACAGCAAACATTTTACTGAGGATGCTGAATTGAAGGTATAAAAGATTATGCTGAATTAGCCTAGAAACTTGTTTCCCGTCTTAAATTTGCTTTAATTCAAGTAGAGTGACTGACTTAAATGTCTTGAAATTGACGTGAGCATAAGGGCACAATTTTTTTTTGTTATTTCATGGTATGACACCTTTCAGTATCTAAAGTGACCCTAAATTCTTCTTACAAGGTATTTTTTCTGGTCTTTCTGAAATTCGTTCTGTTGAGCCTAAATCTGAAAAAAATGTGTTGGTTTTTTTTTTTAATCACTACTGTTCTAATAAGTATATGGCTGAAGAATTTAGACTTTATTTTGCAAAAAGTGATGCAAAATTCATGGTTACATGTACACACATATCAAGTGTACACATTGTCACAGTCAGACAATAATAATGACATTAAGGGAAAGGAAATGTTACAGGAAGTATGGGAAATAGTCCATATGCCCTTCCTGAAATGATTTAGTAAGTTAAAAATACCTCTCTTCATGCTTAGTAAAAAGCACATTAATGAATATAAAAAAAATTCTTGATGAAGGGTTGAAAATAGTGTTGGGGAAAGAGGAGAGAAGGAAGGGGGGTTTGCGATGCTGCCTGCTACACAATAGCAACCTTCCCACACTTCACGTTGTGCTTCCCCCTGACACAGCTTGGGACTGTGCCCCAACCAACTCTTTGTGCAGCTTCAGCCAGAGCGGATATTTTGGGGTGGTGGTGAGGAGATCTATTCTGGGAATCACGACTCCTGATGGCACGGGGGCGGCCTCACGTGCGGTGCCTCGGAGCCTCCCGTGCCTCGCCCGCTGGAGCGAGGGGGTGTGCGTGGGGAGCACCGGAGCTCAGCTCGCCTGGCTGCCTGCAATCACGGCAGCATTTGCAAACATTGCCGTGACTCGGGTGTGCAGCCCCCCGGCTGTCAGCCTCTGCAGCTGTTTGTCACAGGCTGCTTGATTTTGTGTTTTTAGTTAGCTTGGTAATTAGAACAAGCTTGATTTAGAAAAGCTTACATTGTTGAAAATAATATTTGGGTGAACGGACTTACTGATTGATCCTGTGTTGCTCGGAATGTGTTTGACTTGGTTTGTGTGTCTTAGAAATTGTAATATATTTTGACGTAATGGAAGTCAGAGGGGAGCAAATGGAGGTAACTGTTAATAAAGTGTGTTTTCCCTCTGTTTTGTAGTAATAGTACTGTATATACACATTAAAAACTTACACGCCCCAGTGGCTCAGTGGTTTGTGGACTTCGGCTTGGAGAGCTGAAGTCGTCTGTGAAAGCTGAGAAGTGAAGACCTGACTTTTATATGTCAGTGAATATTGAAACTTAAAGTTAACAGAACGTTTTAAATAAGGTCTGTCTTTTTTTACCTGCTCTATAGTTCTATGTGATTGGATTTTTAAAAATATTCACTCTTTTAAAGGAAGCTGTTTCTATGAGATTACATGAGCAACTATTGCAGTATGTAAGGAATTCCCTGAAGTCCTGCATGTGTACTTGAATAAAAGGATTCGGAGCCTAGTCCTAGGTGCTTGACCAAGTGTGCATATGCACATACTGTTAAAAATGTAAAGAAACATAGCAAGTATTGTTAAATTGTAGGCAGGCATCTTAAGCTATGCAGGAACAGCGTAGCCTTACTTTGCAACAGGTGCAACAGAGCTTCCTTTTAACTGTTTCTTAGGTTATCAGTATTCGGTTTCAGAATACTTCAGTACACCCTTCAAAGTGTTCAGAGAAACCTAGCTCTTGTTATACCCAGTTGATTTTAACATGCTTCTACATGGTGAATGTATCTCTGTGTAATAACAGTCTGCTATCACCCGTCTGGAAGTACGTGGTACTTCTGGAAAACAGATTCCATCTGTCCATGACACTGTGAGTTACTTCTGTGAACTCTGAAAGTCCCAAATTGGATACATTCCCAAAATGAATGGCTCTCCCTTAAAACCAACCAAATACTTTGTAGAGCTCTCAGCGTCCACTCTATAGTCTTAAACTCTTCATTTCTGTCCTGCATAGATAGAGTACTAAAAAGCAGGAGTTCTAATGTTTTGCTTTCATCTCTCAGCTTCTTACCCTGTATTGAAAGGTTACGAACTCTGTTTCTGGAGACTGGGTACTGGATTAGGGTGAGTTTTACCACTGCAGTGATATAGGAAAGATGGTATCTTTATTTGTGGAGATAGTTGATTCTCCTTACCAAAACAAATTTGTCCTCTCCTGTATGATGAAAAATGAAGAGCTATTTTTCTACTGCTTAGAATCTCTGACCGTCCTGAAGCTGAAGACCAAGTGAGACTTCTTTTATGTTTCTGCAAGCCAGTTGCATTATACTACATCACTGTGATGGCAATATTTATATGTGGCTTTGAATGTAAAGTGGTGAGATGCTTCAGTTCTAGCAAGAGTTTTTAATGTCCTTTCCTTGATCTTGAAAGAACCATCCCCATTACCTGCTTACAGTGTGGGCCTCGTATCCCAAACCTCTCTGTTGCAAAGTTGACTGCATTTGCCTCAACATTCTTGGTGCAAATTCAAGCTGCTATAGCAAACTGCTTTGAAACAGGTGGTTCAAGGACTAGTGTTATTTTATTAGGGATGAAGATCTTGTAGTTTTCCTGTGTCCCAGCAAGACTTTGTATGACAGACACCCTGACACTGCTTCTCTCAGGTAAACTGAGCTGCTTCTCTTGACCACCAAACTGGTGTCTGTTTGCTGTCGCATCGAAGTATACAAGCTTGCTCCTCTTGGAGAACCTTCTTTCAAGCCCAGTTTATCTGCCTGAAAACTTCCTTAGCATTTTCTTAGCCTTTCAACCAAGATTTCAGTTTAGAGGGGCTGCTGATTTGAATTATTTGCAAGCTTAAAAATTTTTTTTAAAAATTAAAAAAAAAAAATTAAAATTGAAGATGCTTGCCTCCTAACCATTTTACAGTTCTTTATTTGTTATTATTTACCATATAGCTTACTGTAGTTCCTAGCTTTCTGCTTTATTTTTTTAAATTATTGTGTGATCCTTTTTTTCCTGGTGTTCTAGGTAATGTGGTGTTATTTTGCAAGTGAATCTTTTTAGTAGGCAGGGTGTGCCCTACTTTGCCTGATAGTTAAGATGAACATTTTCCTTGCATAGCAAGACTGGGTACGTTTCCTGTAAGTCAGACATATCTGGCCTTTGGAATTAATTAAGCTTTTGCTTCACGTACTGATGTATAACTGATGAACTTAGGTGAGAAATCAGGCAAGTGTTGTCCTGTTGGCTGTTCCTTGGGATGGTTTTAAGTTTTTTTATGTTTATTTTGAATAAGTAACACCTTAACCAAGGTTTGAGACACTGTTTGGAGTCCTCTTCTGAGGATACTGAAGGTAGTGTGTCCTTCAAGGGATTATATGTGAAAGTGTTTGTACTTCTGATGGTGTGAAGAATGTAGTTAAATGGCATATTTGTTTCCAGACTGTCTCATCCTGTATTGTGCAAGAATGCACAATGGGAACATACCTCAGGAAGTCAGTAGTTCTTTAACCATTGCAAAAATAGGCACTTTTTTCAGTTATCTTATGTTCCCTTTTCAATGTGTATTTTATATACTGCTTTTGTTTGCATGACCACTGTATCGGACTGCACTGTGCCTCTGCCTCTGGAGTCTGTGTTCTTGGGTTGCTCTCTGGATCTTGGGAAGAATACATCCCACTATCTTCTGCAAAAGTTCACTTTGTCTTTTTGTCTTGTACAGTGTTTATACCAGCCTGCTCTATCACCATTGGGACTATTGGTTCATTCTGCTTTTCCACAGCCATGAAAATTTGTTCATGGTCAACAACCTACTTCTCAAATGATGGTGTGATTGCAGAAGATGTCTCCTTTTATTGGTTTACCAGGATACCGTTGAGCACAGTTGGTGTCTTGCTAAATTATCAGATGTCTTGGCTATGGCAATACAGACCCTGTAAATTAACTGGACATGTGAATGTTTAGGTTAAAACTTATTTGTAGGCTCAATACTGATCTCACCTGAGTTTTTTAGTAAATGAGATGATTAAAACACTGGTGTGTCAGAATTGACAATTTTGAAAGAGACCTGCTGAATTTCCTTTCCCATCTTGTGGGTAGATGATGACTGACTGCTGCACAACTGTTGACAACATGGTGTTGTAATATTCAGTCTCCTGCTAAGGAGCATTTGAAATACCGGTTCCAAAGACAAAACATCAGATTCACTTTTCAAAATACCATCAAGAATGCTGGACTTGCTGGCAGGTAATAGCTCTTTCAGGTCCGCTAGCTGTGACTGCAAAAACTGGCTTGGTTTCCTCCTTTCACTCACTGTGGCTCTCAAGTACCTCCTGGTCCTCAAGCTGAAAGGTCCATTAAGGAGTTTCGGATTTTCTCTTGGACAGCAATAGCCCAGACACTCCTAGATACCCTGGATAAGGACATAACCTATTTGCTTCTTTCTCTATTACTCTACATCTCAGTGTCTTTTTGGCAGATAAGATAGGAATGTGCTCTACTCTCCTAGCCCATCTGTTTGAGAACATCTTAATCTTTAAGATCCAGGAAATTCCGTTTTCCATTTTTTCATGCAGAGCAGAGCACACCTGCTCTCCTCTGCACCTTGTGTTCTGAGGACTAGACCAAGTTTACACAGAAGTGACTTAATGCTATTCGCATTGTCATTTGATGTGAAACTGTTTTCTCAGGTGTATCTCCTTTTCTCTGAGGTAGTGGATCATCCCACCTATTGCAGGTTCTGGGACAGAGCACAGGATATGCAAAAGTTACAGGATACCTGAAAGCTGTTGTGAAATGGGGAGGGAGGGTTTGGTTAGCTGGTGGTAGCTGCTGGGGCAAGACAGCCCTGCATGTTTGCGTGAGCAACTGCACAAAGACCTTGTCCTCTGGCTATACCAGTGGGCAGCCCTCTACTTTGCATATGTTTTATACATTGTACCATGCACCCTCTGCCTACAAAGGGTGCTGCAGCTTTTTATAGGTGTGTTGCTTAACTACCATTAGTGTAATGGCTCTTTGCTGATTTTCTAAAGGCTCAAAGAAGGGTCTTATATGAATAGTAGTGTGAGCACTTTCTATTTTTTTTTTCTATTTATAGTATTAGGTCATCAGATTTTTGTCTCTACCTTGTCTTCTTAGTATCTCTGTAGTGATTTCAGAAGGCTTTGAAGATAGATTGGTAACAATCCTAATGAAGAGTGTTTAGTATAAAAAGGACAGTACCAATTGAGCAAATTTGTGAGAATGGTGTTTGGGTCCTTTAAGCAACTTGCATTTCATGAAGCATCTGAGTGGCAGTGAAGACAGCTGCAGATCCCACAAAAGAGTTAAAAATGACACGTGTGTAAAGTGTGTGACTTGGGTTTTGCCCATCCAGTCCATTTGCACGTATGAGATGATGTTGCCTCTAATGTTGCCCTTAATTCTGTGTCCTGTAAAAAACCAAATGTGTGTGCTAAACATTAGAACAGCTGTGTTCAGAAATAGACCATTTCTATGCCCCCCCTCCAGTGTTGAACTTGATTTTCTTCTGACGCGATCACAAGACTGCTGCTGCAGTAGGGGCTTAATGCTATTTACGTCGTCATTTGACATAGCAACATCTCTCAGGGGATTTTTAAACAATGCAGCTGTTCAGGAGAGATGAAGAGGTTGAGGATGGGGAGAGGGAAAAGGAGCAGAAATAATTTCATCTGCCATTAGGGATATTGTGGGGGGGAGGGGAGGCAGCCAGCAAACCAGTGAGTTCAGTAGATTCATGATTCTGCATGAATGGATGGCAGGATCATGGGAGTCGCAGCTTTCCCTTGAATGGGAAGGAGCATCATGGGAATCTGGCTGCTTCTAATCTTTTTTGTGAATGATTCTTTTCCTTTAACATGGCACTGGTTTTTATGAATGGCTCTGGGGGCAAAGTGTGCTGCAAAATCCTTCTTGCTGTATACAGGTCCCTTAAGGAACGCTAGAGTAGGAGTCGGGTGCAGCAGAACAGAGATGCTGCGATGTTAAGCTGCTATTCTCTTTTGAATACTACTAAGCTCTTTTGAATTCTGAGAGGACATTGTACTGCTTTTAATTCAATATAATTTAGCTTAATGAAAGCAGAGTTGCTTTTATATGAAGTATTTTTACTACTTGCCTTCTCTTTCAAAATGTAGTTGCCTACGTGTATTTTTCCTGTTCTAGTAAGGATGGAGATGATAGCACATCAGAAGGGCTTTGGAATTATCAAATTTGAAATTCTGCTCTTCTTGTTCACCCACATGTTCCCTTTTTGATACACGTTCAAAAAAACTAAAGGTTCAAAAAGTTTTAGGGGACCAGAAGTGAGAATGGAAATAGAGGTCAATAAAGAATTGTTTTGCTTGCTCTGAAGCAACTCATTTGCCATTTGGCTTAAGTTGAAAAAGAAGTGTTCTTGTCAAGCTGTGTTTGAACACTGTTGTGTACATGTGTTTCCAGATTTCTCCATTTTTGCTGTTCTATGCAAAGGTGTATAATTTGATTTCTTGCCACCTTTCTTGTCCCTTACAAACAAAATGTGCTGAATCATTTGAGAATTTATGTTCTCACTGAAAGTAGCTTAATGTCACGAACTTCCTGAGCCGGTCATGTTAAAATTCAAGGATTCCTGTTGCAGAGCTGAAAATGTTCACGTGTAATGCTAGCTCTTAAAATAATGTTTTGTAAAACCTAATAACTGATGCAGTCTTAATATCTGAATGGTAAACTATCTCAAACTCTTCAAAACTATTTCTTTCTAGGGGAAAAGTACAAAGTGGAAACAAAAGTTATTGTGGCAGACTTTGGAGAGAGAGAAGATATTTACAATGGAATCAAAGCAGGATTGGAAGGCCTGGAGATTGGTGTTTTAGGTTTGTATCTGATCTTTCTAAATCTTTCATTGTGGTATTTTGTCTTGACATGCCTACTAACTTCTTCCCATATTGAAGTTTATTGAAACCAATTCACAGAAGCTATTATTTGTCTGACTAAGGCTTTGTTGCTGCATGCTTGAGATGTTCTCTAGCTTGCTGTTAATACACTACATGAGATGGTTCTTGCACGTATGCATACTTTCTAGGAATTTGTGATGCTTATTGAATGTGTTCAGTGTGTTATTCTGTGATTGTTGGAGGCCTTTGACTGCAGCTTTTGACTGCATGCCCTGTGACTTGAACACTTGGGTTCATTGAGCCTGGAGAAGAGAAGGTGTCTCTCTGGGGAGACCTTGTTGCAGCTGTTCAGTACTTAGAGGAGGCTTGTAAGAAAGACTGGGACACTTTTTAACAGGGCCTGTTGCAAGAAGACTGTTGCAAGGAGCAGTGGCTTTAAACTAAAAGAGTGTGGGTTTAGATTAGGTGTAAAGAAGAAAAGGTATTGAAACATTTGAGCAGGTTGCCCAGAGAGGTGGTGGATGCCCCATCCCTGGGAACGTTCAAGGCCTGGTTGGATGAGGCTCTGAGCAGCCTGACCTAGCTGGAGACATCAGGGGAATTGGACTACAGGACCTTTAAATGTCCCTTTCAACCCAAACTATCCTATGATTCTGTGACCTAATACCATCTTAGATCCTAAACAAGCTTCACATACTTTGCCTTAGGAGATAATCGATTTAGGAGTAGAGCCGTGTGGGAGAACCGTGAACTTTTAATTACAGAGCTGTTGAAATTCAGTCCTTACAGTAGAACATCAAGTAACTGTCTCCTGCTTCAAAAGTCTTGAGCCTTTTCTGGTCATGTTGGTAAGCTGTGTTTCTTTTGCTGATGGGAACACAATATGCCTGAGTACGGTTTGCTACATTGCAGGAGTGTAGATGGTGTGGGAGTCCTTGAAAAGGTGATCCCTCCAGTTACTGTGTCAAATGTAGAACTGAGGTGATTTCAAATAGGTGTTTCATCACAAGCTAAGAAGAGTTTCAACATAACAGCAGTTTACCTGAATCTTCTTTGAACAGTGGAGTAAAGGCAGTTGCTTATTGTTTTTTTGTTTTTTTTCCCTTGGAAGCACATATGCCTGTATTTCTATGGTTAGTCAATATAGGGATGAGAACCTGTGATGGTTAAACACATAAAAAAATCACGTGGCTCAGATGTCTACTAGTACATGTCATCTGATAAAGCACTCCTCACTACAAAACTTGTTTTACTAACCTAAAGTGCAGTAATTGGAGCTGCAACTGTGACGTATTTTAGGCATATTTCAGAACAAATTTGTTATACACATGATACTATACTGTATGAACTTTGCTGCTAATAGATGAATCTTGTTGTACAACGTTTGAAAATAACGCTCAAGAAAATAGTGTATATAAAAATGCAATTAAAAAATAACATTGAAGGATAAAGCCCAGAATGTTCCCTACTACTTCTAAGAGACTTGAGTACATACAACTCATGGCATCCAGTATTTAATTGCTATAAAAATTCAAAGTCATTGGAGTAACTTCAAATGCCAAGGATGTGTTTGTGTAAAGAGTAGTTGTGACACAGCTGTGAATGCCTTGTTTCTTCTTTTTGAAGGAAATAAGTTCCAAAGAAACTTTGAAGAGTAAAATTAATGTACATTCTAATCTGTCCTGTCAAAATCTACTCAGGGGGTGTAGGGCTTGCAAGCTGCCTGTCACGTAGCAATTGCTACAGATCATTTAAATGTCTCAAAACACCAGCAAACTTTTTGCTGTGCAAGGTACATACCCACACTGAAAGAGTTTTTATTATTTCTCAGGCTGTGATTAGGTTATGGTGATTTATAAAAACATGAAAATTTGACTTTTTATAGCCTTGCACAAACTGGGCACTAAAGGAGTGTGTGTGTGTCTCAAATTTTGTGTAAGGTTGTTACAGGAAAACAAAGCACATTCCTCAAACAGAGCCTGCTTCTTGCTTTTATTTACGTGAGCACCTTGGCTAAAAACATGGTAAAAATAGCAACTAAATGCTCTAGAGTTATGTGTTCTCTAGCTGAGTTCCTCTGCTTTTTTTTCTCTTGCAGCCGTTGTCAGTGCAGGTTTACAAAACCCTCTTCTAACTAATCACTAGCAGTTTTAGTAGATCTTGTGCTCAAGATCACAAGGTAACATGATACGTAGGTATTTTCTTTCCCCCAGAGGTATCTGTAGTAATAGAAACCAATTGCCAATGTAATTTTTCCACACAGATGATGGCCACTCCAGAAAGACAGTATTTTAATTTTTTATGGTAACTAATTTCATGCTTTAGCGCCTTGTATTTTAAATTCTGTAGCATTTGTTGCAATCCAGAATGTAGCTTTTGTTGAGCTGTGTTTTTCATGTTTGTGTGAGGGAAAACATGGATTTAGATGAGAAGAGCCATAAGGGTTGATTTCTCAGGTTCCAGCATATTTTCTTCTTTCAGGTCTCATCTGGAACAGTAGGTATGAGAAGTGTTGGTAGCACAGCACAATTGCCAGTGATCAATGCCGATTATTTTTTAACCTCATACTTGGAGACATAGGAGTCTCCAAACGTAATGCTCAAGAACGAGCTTCTAATTATGGAGTTGCACAGAGTCTAACTAAAGTACTTACAGATTGAAATCCTTGTAAACTTCTTATTTGGAAGCTGCTTCTCACCCACGTAGGAAGGCTAAAAGAGTTTGCATAATGTTTTGCTGTGTGTTCAAAACAGCGTCTGTCAGTGACTTCGAACATGTGCTAGCTACAGCAATATGTTAAACAAGCAGAGGTGGGAAATCTTCTTTTTGCCGTTCTTAAATAGCTCTGATTCTTGAAATGAGTTTGTGCTGGACAGTATCTTACCCTGTTGCTATCCATTTTTTTCTGTTTAAAATACAGTGGTACAACCCAAAACCTGTTTTTTTTTAATGGTCTGTTACAAACTTGCAGCAGAGATGATTGCAGAAAGTGGAAGGGTGCATATCTGGGACCCAGTCTGCAGTAAGGGGTGTGAATTTCATGTGACTATCTCTGTAGCATGAATCATATAAGCGTTCTAAATTCAGGGAGAATTACCAAGGTTAGTCCCATAACCCTGCTACAGTTCATAGCCAAAATCCTTTCCAGAGAGATGGAATGAAAAATAGTTTATTTTTGGATGAAAAGAAGAAAAAAAACTTGGTTCACTCTGGCAGTAGCAAGACTGGATCTTCTTCCTTTTAAAAACTTTTCACTCTTTCTAAATATAGCAAATGTCTGCTGGGAATTTGCCAATGCCCTGTTCCCCTTAATTCCTCACCTCAATTTTTAAAGGTTATCTAAAAGTTAAAAATTTGAAACACACAGCATGACTAATGAACTTCCATAAATACACTAAGATCTGGACTAAAAGAGCTTGAGGGAATTCCGAATGAAGTTGGCGCACTTTGCCAGTCTCTTGCTTCTGTTTCTTGCACATCCTGCATCCCTATTGCTACTTAAATTATCTTTCAGGCTGGGTCTTAAAACGATAGCTTTTGGCACAGGTGGAGGGGCTATTTTATTTCATTTTTTGAAAAAGGCATCAGTGCCTTCTGACGACGTTTCTTGTCCCCGTGCAGACGCCTGCCTGGAGGTGCACAGTGCTGCTGAGCATACATAGCACTTTGGGATTCTCTGGGGTGTAAGACACTATATAAATGTAAAATGTTGCCACAGCAACCACATGTCACGCGATTCACTTGTGTAAGATGAACAACAGATACTTAGGAAGCGGAGATCCCTTCTGGTTGCTGCTTTTTGTCTCCTTATCAATGTGCTCTATGGAGTTGGAGGCTGCAGAGCAGCACTGTTTTCGAACAGAATTAGAAGTTTTCTCCTGTTGGGGCTGGGATTTAGAGAATGGGTACTGGTTTCACGTCCGAGGATAAAACCGTGCCAGTGTAAAGTATTAAAAAAAAAAAAATCTTGGCGGTTTAAGTAATTCGCCGCAGGCGTGGGGGTGACGGGGAGGAGAAGGGTTTCCCGCGGGGAATGTCCGTGCAGGGAGACCGGGCGGCGGCGCGGGGTCCCCGGAGGCGGCGGCTCCCCCGCGGGGCGCGGCGGCGCTCGGGGCGGGGGTGCGGGACGCGCCCGCCCGGCCGCGCTGGGCTCTGCTGCCACCTCCCGGCCGGCCGCGCACTGCGCCCGCCGCGCCGCTCCCTGCGCGGGAGTGCGGCTTGTCTCTTCTTTCGCTTCGTGTGTTTGTGTCGGAAAAAACAGTGCGAACCCGTTAAAATGGTCCGTCCGTGCGCTCCCGCATTCCACCGCGTGTGCACGGGGATATTTGCAGTTAAGGAAACTTGGCCAAAGCAGTTAGAATGTCTTAAATGCAACATTTTAAGAGTATTGCTTGAAAATTATCATTAATGAAGGGGCATCCAAGTAATCTAATTCATGCTTTTCTTTCAGTCAACAACGTGGGAATGTCATATTCTTATCCTGAATATTTTCTTGATATTCCAGAGCTGGAGAAGGTAAGTGCTTTTGTGGTACCTTCTAGTGTTCTACTGTGGCTAGCAAATTATTACAGAAGTATTTAGGTTTGGTTAAGGAACCCATATAATGAGGTTTTCTTATTAGAATTAAGTGTTCAAAAACTTGGAGAAGTACATAAGCAGCATAACACAATGCTGGTGATGGCAGTCTCACTTTTTGGTGGTGTTCTTTACCTACTCTTCCTCGCTTCTTCTGCTCCTGTCCGTGATCTCATCTGGCTGTTGCTCATGAGCTGCTTTAGCTTGTGCTGGGGGGCTTCTTAAGTGACCGCAGGGGAGCAAGCAATTTCATGGATGGAAGCTGCATATTCCATAACATTTATGAAACTTAAATATGACCATTTTAGACAGTTCATAACATAGGGACAATCTTGGTTGTACTGGATACATCGAAAACTCTGATTATGAACAATTTCACTGGTGCATGATTTTCTTTCCAAAACCCCTGTAGCTCACTGGGTTCACTGTGGTTTTGTTTTCTGCTTAAGTGTTGCTAAATATATCAGGTGTTTGGCTCACCTTCAAATAAGCTTCATTATGTTTAGCAAAAAAAAAAAAAAAAAAAAAAAAACAAATTTTTAACAGAAAAAAAAATTGCAAANNNNCAGTTTTTAACCTGCTAAATAATCGTAAAATCACTAAAATGGTGAAAAGTAAAATACAGTAGTTAATTTCAAAATATGTCTAAAAGATAAGAATGTATTGAAGTTCGTAAGTATTGCAAATAGTGTTAGGAAATAGAGTGTCAGTGTGATACACCTGTGTGGTTCTGTGTTAATACAAGTCCCTAATCAGAGATGAAACCTGAGCAAGAGCAATTCACAGACTTTGCTTTGAAAGTCTGTCACCGTTCCTGATACTTAAGCAGGAAGGCAAGGAGAAAAGGCAGATAATTTATCCCAGCACTTATACCTAGAGGACATATAAATACTGCTCAAATAACTTAAAATGAGTGAACCCCAAAACTTTGTTTTCTTGCAGACGATCGACAAAATGGTTAACATTAACATCATGTCTGTTTGTAAGGTGAGTTACCAACACTTCTTGATAATTCAAAACCAGAAAGCAAGATTCAGTTGTCTGGGGGAATTACTTTGACCTGCTAGACTATAGGTTCACTTTTCATCTTGGAGAAACCCAGAGGTTCTGATTGTCCTGTCGGACTGTGCTGATTGTTGTGTGAAATGTAATTTGTTGCAAAGATGCCTATTAGCTATTTGAAAGGAGCAAGGTAAGTACGTAAAACAGCACTTAATGCTTCTTCACGATTTTTCTTCTAGTCCTTCTTGTAAATGGTTCATTCCTCTCCCTCTGCATCTGTGTTTCTTGGGGTGGGCAGTCCTTACCTCTGCATGCCTAAGGTTTTTGTACATTGTAATGAGAAGGCACTTAAATATTTTCTGCAAAATATATGAGCAAGAAGGAAAACCAAACTCACAGAAGCATGCGTTAAGCTTACTGCAGAAATTACCTTCACTTTTTGATATTTAAACTGAAGGTTTCATCGAGAAGAAATCAACATTACTTCAGGCTAAAACATATGGCCGTTCTCTTGTTTATTAACATGAGGCCCATTCAGAAATGAGATTTTCATCCTAGTATGTCAAAGCTTAAAAAGGACAGAGGGAATAGCTGTAAGTCACAGGGACTTGGTTAGTGTATTACCAGTGTGTGCTGGTGAAACTCCTTAGGACTATTTGCTGCTAAACCTTCTTGTGTGTAACAGTGTATCTCTATTAGCTGAGGGTTAACCTTTTGCCTCAAAGCTAAAATATTAGATGTTTCAAAGATGGCTTGAAAGATTTGACTTTTTTTGCAGGTCTTCTGATTAAGTCAAGTACTAAATTCATGTAGTACAGTGCTTTGGGGAGTCTAAACTCTGTTTTGTTTCCGTGTGAGGAAGCACAGCACCTCTTCAAACAATGCTTTAATAAGATTCTCACACTTTATTAAAACATAGACAAACAGTAAAAATGCAGCCATTGCATGGCGAATGGGAGTTGGGAATGTCAGCTTGCTGCTACAAGCTCTTACTTTTGTGTGTGTTTTATTTGACGTCTCAGAACTATTTGTTGGAAAGTTAGAAATGCTATAACAGTGAGTCTTCAGAAACCTTTCACCTGGAAAATGATTGTGAGCCTGACAAGTAGAGATTTCCTAGCTGACCAAGAAGGATTGTGGCCCATGGTGTCTTGTTGTCCCCCTGCAAGATTTCAGCAGAGAAGTCAGTTATTAATGGGCACTGTTGAGAGTTTTCTCTTACTGAAAGTTTCTCTTATGGAAGTCATTTAAGTTAACAGAGCTGCATCAGGTGTACATCTGAAGAAGTGTCATGCACAGACCTCCTCTGCTGAGGTGTGAGGTCTGTGCTGTGCCAGCAGAGGGAGTGCACTATTCAGTGATAAAAGAATTTGGGGTGTCAGTCTTCCTGGGAGCATTTTGTTAGAAAAGTTACAGATTAACTACTTCAATATCTATTTCTGAAGATGGTAGGGTAGAATAATAGTTTAACCCAGCATATTCCTAAAGTTCCAGAGATGCAGCCAGACTGTATTGTTTTCCAAAGTAAACTAATGCTTCAGTTGTAGTGTCAGTGTTCATCAATAATTTAACAAAATTGTCATACAGTGTCTTGTAAAATTTGCATCTTTTCAACCCTTTCACATTCTAAAATGGCTATTTTTGCACATGTAGAAACTTACAGAAGATCTTCTTGCTGTGTGTTAATAGCGTTTTTCCTTCTGTTTGAAAAATTTTGTCTTGACTGTGAACAACTCCTGCTACTGGATTTAATCAGAGTTTGAGCATAAGATTTCAAGCTTGAAAATGTTTTCTCCTGCACGAGCGTGTTGTGTAATTAAACAGTAGGCATGCCAGATGCTTAGTGTTTTGGGGAGAAGAGCACATTGGAGATGTGTGCCATCTGTAAGACACTTTCTCAGGAGAACCCATAGAACTGGAGAATCATGGTATGAAAAAAATAAATTTAGGAAAAGTCTGTATATCTTTTCACTTAGATTTTTAGGTTGTAATCCTGTGAATATTTAGTTCAGTTTTTGAGGTTGATACCCTCTTTTATACATATATAGGTATGTGTATATATGTATGTGTGTGTTTTAAGAACATTCTCTCTTCTTGTCTGACTAAACACATGAAGTTTGTGATGGAAGAGAGCAGAAAGTTCTTAACAAGGAGCTGAATGTCTGCTGAAATGTGAAAGTACAAGAGAGGCAGAGTAGATTTTGCTACTACCTGTTCAGGCTCTGCCCACAGTATATCCAGATCCTTGTCAGAGGCGTCTTATAACCTGTACTGTTATGTCCTAGAACATTGGCATCCACTTCCTTGCCTTTTGGACCAAACTTTCTCAGTGCCTAAAAGACGATGATATCCCCTGTCCTCTCAGTAACCTGCACCACGTGCCATCAGCAGCCCCTGTTGGACAGCACAGCTCTTCAAATAACTCCAATTCTGGCTGAAACACTCCTTAGACTTGAAGTGGGAAAGTCAAGATAATTAGCACAGATTGATTCTGCAGAAATGTGGAAGTCTGTTTTGTTGCCACAAGTATAGGCAGTTTTGAAGCGTAATGCTTATCCCCTAACTTTTTGATCAATCTTTTTCTTCATTGGTCAGCTCATTGGATTTCCTGGGGGATATGCACTATGTAAGAAGGGGTGCACTGAGAGATAAGACTACATCTTCACCTCATGGGACAAATTTTCAGGCTAGCTGGTCCCATTGTTCAGTATTTTCCCATCTGGAAAGTATCTAATGCCGTGGAATTTTGGCATGTGTTTGAGAACTTGTTTCCTGTCAGAGCTTTTAAAATGTCTTTCCCAAATCCTATTCCATGCTGCCTGCTCCTTAGAGCACTGTTGGGTTAGATCACCCATGAACCACGCAGTCGTGCAATTTTGGGGTTCACTCAGTCTGGCATGAAGTGTTGATTACTGTGATGTGCCTTCAGAGCACCCTGTACATCACTGAAGATAAGTCATGTAAAACTGCTGTTTTGGAAACATGTTGGAAATCTCATGTCTTTTACAATACTGGTTAAAACAATTGACAAAATAGCACCCTGTCCCCCAGCCACAGTAGATGCTTTTTAAGCAGTCTGGGCACTATCGCATTTTTATGGTGATGTGCAGTGCAGGAGTTACTCTAGTCTTCGTATAATATACAAAAAAGAAGTGTTACGGGTCTTGATGCCATAAATAGAGTGAAGATTTTTCATCTGTGGTATTTTCTCAGGAGAGCTTGAGACTTAATACAGTCGTATATAAGGATTGAATTGACAAATAAATGAGGAAGAAGACAAGGTAGTATGTGTAGTTTCATGGTTCTTGTCATAATCTCATCTCAAGCTTCTGGAGGGATTTAAATAGCAGAACTCTTCTTTAATGATTTGTTGGTAGCAGTTCAGGTAATGTGGGTTTGTAGTATAACTTTTGGATATCTTGTTGCATTTTGAGACACAAATATTAGTGACAGGGAGTGAAATACCAGGACAAAATCTCTGGGTTTTTTTGTTAACCAGCAAGTGTTGAGAAATCAAGATTAGACGTGTTCTGTATAGTTCTAATCATAGTTCCTTTGTATTAACTTCATCTTCTTGAGTCGATTAATCTTTGTATTCTTCAGCCTTTAGTTTCACTTGGGAAAACAAACTTGACTTGGCTATTGGCTTAATGTCCTGAAAGCCAAGGATTGCTGGCCAGTGGAAAAAGTGGGTAGGTAATGAGCACAGAGAATAGCTTCAAATACTTCAGGGAGCCTTGTTTCTCCTTTGAAAGCTGCAAGAGCTACTTGGTACAGAAGGAACTGGAAATTTGTTATTTCTTTTGCAGCATCACGATATGCTAATTGCATTGGGAGTGAGGCATAAACTTCTGTTCTCTTGAAAAATGAGCAGGACTAAATAGTTGAGGGAGTGCTGGCTTAGCAGTTGATTAAGCAAGGAGCTGAATTGGTTTGCAGGCTATTATATTGTGGGGAGATGTGAATTTTTGGCTTGTAGGCCAGGCTTTGCTTGGACATTGGCATTAAGAGAGGAAGGGGGAGAGTGAATTATGTGCATGTACATCCTTTGTGTCAGTGGTAGTCTTCATGTTGATGACTTTACTCATGTTTTATACTGAATGTCAATACAAAAGGCTAATAGGCCTTACAACATCAAGGACTTTTGTCCTCATAAATGAGACACTTAATTTTCTCAGGAGTTCAAAATACATAAATGCTTCATGTTGAACTGAGAGATCTGGTGTCAACTGCCCTCCTAGTGGAGGCGGAGTGAGAGGTGAATTACAGCAGGTTGTGAATCCCAGGCAGGACATGGGAATAACTACTACAAAGTCTGAAACTGTGAGTTTAGGAAAGAAAGCAACAACAAAACCAACAACCAATATAAAAATAAAAGGAGGAGCAGAAGTTAGTGCATTTGATAAAGAGGGAAAATATTCTTTTGCGGACCTGTGTGTAGAAAGAAGAAAAGCCTGCGGAGCAGCAATCCTGAAAGGACAGTTGGAAATGACATCTCTCTCTCTCTCTCCAATGTGTCTTCAGATAGGCTAGTGCAGTCTAATACCACATCTGTAAAGGTACCTTACCAGAAATCAGGTGGTAGTTGTTTGTCCTCTGTGAGAACCCTATGTGAATTTTTGTATTTGCTGTGGAAAGGGTCACAGTAAGTGGAACATAATTCTGAGGACAGTGGCAACACTGACTTGTGAGAAGAGATCACTCAGTGTGTGTGTATTCTAGTCTAGTCAAGAGGTTTCTTTGTATTTTTATTCAAAGTCATAATCAAAGAGGGGGTTGATGATTTAGCCAAGTACATAATACAAGTTGAAAACAGAGAGGGACAGTTGCCAATGCTTGGAAAAGGAGGAAGTGTTCTGTGAAGGTGGTCATGAATACCATTCAGATGGTCCAGAGGGAGAAATTCAGTGCTGTGGTTTCCCACCTTGCTGACTTTGAACCTGAGAGTGTGATACACAGAAAGCTGGATCAAGGGAAATATAGCTGTGATAAATATTTTTAAGCAATAGTCAGAAGCACTGGGGATTTTTCTTCAAAGTACAAGTAACTTGGGAGAATTCAGGAAATCCTAGAGTTCTGTAGATTTGGGGTTGACACAAACACATATTTCATCTCTTGAAAAGAAAGTTCAGCCTTCTTATTTGAGCAATCTTTGTCCTGTGTAAAGGGCAAGAAGAGAAATATGCTTATTTTGAGAGCTTTCAGTTTTTAACTTGCATCCAAAATAGGGAAAACTTTGTCTTCTAAAACTGTTGCTCAGAGGAAAGTGACTGAAAATGAACAGAGCTTGTTACTTTCATAGTTCCTTTTGTATGTCCCAAGCCCCTGACATGGCCACGTAGGTTACTGTGTGAGTTGAGTTGACGTTAGGTTTACTTGCTAGTTTTTACAGATATAAATCGTTCTTGTTTGGCTTGAGGTACGAGCTGCATTAAGGAGTTATTGTTTCAAGAGAGATACATTAAAAAAACATTGTAGATGCTGAGAATAGGCCTCACAATCAGTTTAACTACCAGTGCATGAGAATAGTTCCTTAGTTTTTCAGTGTACAGTCTGCGGGTGAGGGTGCCAGTTAACTTTGTTAAACAGCTACTGCATTTGTGAACTTGTGTCAATCCTCTGCCCAGGCACTCTGAGTTGTCTTATGGTAGCAGTGATGTTTTTGTATGAGTGGGTGCACCACAGGGAATTCCTGATCTTTAGAAAGTTATGTTGCTCTGAGTTGTTAAAATTTCACCCCAGATTTGTGAATGAAGGAAGCTGCTTAGCTGCGTAACACAGTAGCATACTTGTCCAAGTTCTCTAGCCTCACCCTTTGTTGTGTTTGTATAGTCCTAGTTACCGATCATTCTACCCTTTCAAAGTGGAAAGAATGACTTGCAGTCATACCATCATAGCATGGAATGATTTGTCTCTAAATATACAACTGTGGTATTAGATTTCTGGCTTTGTATAAGTTGCAGGGCCCATAAGGTCTGAAGGATGACTTTGAACATTTACCTCAGCTTTTCCTGCTGTATTTTAAGTAGTCTGAGTGAACATCACTTGAAAGATACTCAAAATTTTACATATTATTATTATTCTTTCCAAAAGCTCTGCTTCTGAGCTATTGTTTGAATCAGATTGAGAAAAGACTACAATGCAGCGATAACTAAGAATGGGAGGTTTTCTTCATAAGAAAAATCACTAGAAATCCATGGTGTTAACTTCCAACTATTTGTTAGTCCTCTAATAGCAGCTTTTAATTGTAGTGTCTGCTTTAGTACATAAATCTAGCCATAAGTCTGTGCATTCTTGTATTTACAAGTAGGAATCTTTGCTTCGTTAGACTCAAAGTGGTGTTACTTTTTCCTGAACTAGAACACAGAAGACAGGTTTGGTGAGGAAGAGTGGACAATGCAACTAGTGCTTGCCAAGAATGTAATAAATGCAGTTGCAGGTAAAAAGACTTCAAGAAATGATAGCTACCTATAAAAGATTATTGAAATGGGCTGTAATCAATCTCTATCTTAAGTTATTCATTTGCCCGGAGCATCCTGGAACTTGAGATCTGGATGGTTAGGTATGAAAGAAGTTGATTTACAAACAAGGCAGCTCTCCAAACCAAAGGAACTATACTCCAAACTCTATGGTAGCATTATATGTGCATGTGAAATAATTGGAAAATAAACAAAAATATAGAGTGCAACAGCCACTCTTGACATGGTTGTATCTTAAATGTAACTTTCTGCCAGACTGTATAAAATATCAAAGATCAAAGATCAACAACCTCTGTTGTTGAGTAGTCTGTCCTAAACAAATTTCTCAGATGCACATGCTCACTCTGCTCTAATGCAAATTTTCAGAAAGAAAAAACATTTTGTTTTGGATGAGCTGGCAGTTTTCACATAGCCTAACTACTCGTCTGGAACTACCTGAGTCTTCAGTCTTGGGAGCATTCACATTTTCAACTGTAGCACTCCTATTTCTGTGGAAAGTAGTATTCCTTCAGAAAAAAGGTTATGTGAAGGAAACCTAACCATGTTCAGTAACAACCAACGGAAGGCACTCTTCTTAGGGTAGTTCCCAACCTCTCCTTTAGGCTTCCTGACACTTTCTTCTGCCTGTATTAGGTTGTCTGCAGAGAAACAAACACTACTGTGAAGTCCTCTGACATCCTACATGCAGATTCCTATAGGTTGACTTGCAATGCTTTGCCATTTACGAAATACACACTGTTGCAGAACGGACTATCTCTAAACAAGATCTAGCTAAAATTTGGATTCTTTATCTGGGAGATATTTATTCAGTTCTATATGTTTTGATTTTGAACTGCCTTTTTCATAATGGCATGTCTGAGATTACAGCCATTGAAGACAAATGTTAACCAGTCTGGCTGTTTTGGATAAGGATCATACAATGCAAGCCTGTGTGGACACCACTGACACCATTATTAGTGGTAAAACTACATTTCTGCTCTTAACTGTTTTATTTAAATTAATGCTGAAAATATTTTACGTTTGGGTACAGTGTATAAAATTGCCAGACCTGAGTATGGCTGCAGAATATCTCCCAGCATTTTTCCAATAGTGCACTTTGAGTGTGCACTTGGCTGGGTGAGACTGACTCAGCTGCCTTCTGTTGTCTTGCTCTTTAAAAATAATGGTATTTTTACATCAAGGTACCGAATATTCATAAATATCTTTTTTTCACACATCATGAGGTGTAAAAGTACTGAGAGAAATTTTTGCCCTATTTGACAAAATTTTGAAATTCCCTCAAAATAAGAATTTTAGTAAAACAAATGGAAGTGATGTGGAGTATAAAATCCAGTTTTGGATTTTATACTCCACATCAGTATTTTTCTATAGAGGGGGAAAAAATTGATTGCTTGTCCAGCTGAACTTCAGAAACAAACCATTTAACACAGTTAGTGGTGAGAGACTTCTCAATTTCTACCCAAATTGTGTACCTGTTGCTGTGTTTCAGCTGCCAATGGCTTCACAGTTTTTTATTTTATGTAAGTCCACCAATTATTGTAGCATATTTTTCTGTGCTCTCATTTGGATATCAGCAGTAGCCAGCAGGTTCATGATAAACTGATAGAGTTGCTTGGTGGGTCACAATTTGGATTTAGACCATGAATGCCGTTGTGTGGATTTATGACAAAGTTTCAAACGCGGGGTCCCCTCTACACTACAGTGGGAAATTGTGTACTGGTTTTTCAGGTCATTTATGGGTTGCCTAAGGGAAGGCAATTCCAGTCCACGTCCATGTGCCAATCTGTGGAGATGATATACAGCATTACACTGCCCTGAGAGGCAAGAAACAGTATGTTGTTTTTTTCCAAGGGATCTGTGGAAGAGATCTTAAAACTTGCATCAGATGAAAGATCTTGCAGTCTTGAACTAGTCTTTAAATCAGCCCAAATCATTCTTTATCCTTTAAGATTAAAATAAATAATTGTTTCTACATCCCTTTTGAAGCATTGGTGTATGAAAAAGCTCATGTATGCTTAAACTTAATACTAGAGGGTTTTTTGAAGCTGCATCAGATCTGTTTAGCTCGTTGATGCTTATCAGCTCTGAATACTTAGTTTGACTTCTGGGGCAGTGCTGACAGCTAAGTGTGTCCACAGCTGACTTCATGAAAGGAAGGCCTGTTCAACTCCTGCCTGTACAGTCCCTTATCGAAACTGTCATGCAGTGTGGCTGATGGCAGAATCTATTCTAAGGGAGAAACGCCAATAAAATGCAAAACACAGCCCTTCTCTACCATTTTCTTTGTTTGTCAGTTGCAATCAACTGAGATCGTTTTCTTTTGTGTTTTTTTCTCCTTTATTCCTGAAAGGGTATGTTTTATAATTCAAAAATAAAAACAAACAAAACCTCAAACCCAGATTGAGTCATATGTAAGGGCAATGCAGTGGTGATAATAAAATGAGTAGCTTCCTACAATACAATTTGTTTCTTTGTAATGAAAGTGCTTACAGGTGTTTTGTGTGCCTGTATATGCTGATTTCTTTTGTGTGTGTGTTTTTCTTCCCATACTATTCAAGTATTCAATGTTTTATTTTAAGCTATCAAGGTAATTTGGGATCAGTGGGAGTATCATTACTTTTTGGTGTGTGCTGGTTTCAGTATTTTATTACTCACCCCCCTGTGTTCTCAAAAACTTTGTTGGACACCTCTTAGATGTCAAAAGTGGTAGCAGTTTATATTTCTTGTGTGATCTGTCTTTGATGTCAGTGACAGTTATTCATAGTGTTAGTTGGGGCAGGGCAGAATTTGGCACAAGCAGAATTTCGATATTGTTTCATGAAGGCAGAAGTTTTGGATTTAAATTGTATTTTAGGATGGTAGTAATCAGTAGTGGGAAAATTAACTGTTTTACACAAATTAAAATTTTGTCCACGTTTGGATCAATGCTTAATTTGTTCCCCTTGTCAGAGATGCTCTGTCTGCAACTGGGAAGCTTGTTTCAGGCTTACTGCTCTGGAGAATCCTTCAGCCAGCTTGTAGATGGATTGCTCAGAGTCATAATGAAGGCAGGAGTTTCCAGAGCAGTGAAGAGGTTTGCCAGGCGACTTTCCTCCTGGGGGTGTAGTTTTTTTAGTATGAAAACATCTGTGTAATCAGCCAAAAATATTTTGGAGTCTTAAGTATTTTCCTTAGGTAACATAATGTAGGAAACTTACATTCGCTAGTTCTGTCAGCGCTCTTGCTGCTCCATAATTTATTTCTGTCTTAAAATCAGCAGTTCAGTAAGCCTAGCTAAAATGTATCAAATAATGTTTTGAGGCTTGGCAGAGATGGTAAATTTAGTCAGTCTTGAGGAAGACAGATGTTTCTTGTGGGGAGAGAACGATGGTACCTGTACTGTAGTACTCTGGTGTTTTAATGTTCTTTGGTGGCCACGGATGCTGCAGAGTGGTGAAGACATTTGTTTTATTTACTCTTGTGCTACTAGCTGGATGGGTTCACCAGATTCAGTGCACACACTACTTGACAGAGCCAAGTTATCCAGGTAGAATAAAAATAAACAGCCTACGCAAAGTATGGTCTCTGCTTCCCCGAGCCGTGCTTGGGGTGGAGGGGGTGGCAGCTGCTTCTGGGAGGAAGGGAGGCTTCCCTCGGTCTCTGGCTGTCTGCATTCTCAGCCATCACGAATGTTTTCCTTTTGCAGATGACACGACTGGTGCTGCCCGGCATGCTGGAAAGGTGAGTCACACTAACACTATCCAGACAAAGTCATCATTATTTATAGGGGAGAATCCTTTCTTGAAAAATTCATTACTGTGACTAATCAGCCTAGTCTCCATGTTTTAATGGCAGAGTAATGCTGGGTGAGTCACGCTGATGGTGCATGAATCATCAGACGGTGGAAGCCTTTTCCACTCGATTCCTTTTTTATTTTTCCTCTCCCTTCTCCACTGTTGTGGTGATTCCTTTTAGAACAGAATTTAAAAGCCCGTCTGACTCATCAGCACTAACTCAACAACCTGCTATTCTGAGGGGGTGGTTACAGTTCCTGGGAATAACCTTCTTAAGGCTATTTCTCTAAGTCATTGTAAGTAAAATGGATGCAAAGAATATGTTCTCATTATACAGTAGGAGGTATGTTGAGGAAAGGCTGTGATCATTTGGAAAAGTAGAACTGGAGACCAGCTCTTTAGAATAACACACCACTGTTGACAGGGAAGATGTGTACTGACTTTGCAGCTAGCTCCCAGGTGAAACCAAAAGGTTCATGATTTTCATTTAGTCCCCCCAGGCTGTTTTACAGCTGATGTTGGCTGTCCTGGCTGTTCGCCATCTCTGTTGAGGTGCTAACCCTGCCTTGCTGGGGGTTGCCCTGGATCAGGCTTGAGCAATTCTGGGGAAAACTGTAGAACCATGCAAACAAATACGGCAGGAGGAGTCTGTATATGGGGCAAGCCTTCAAATCTGGCAAAGACGATGAAAAAAAAAAGGTATATTTTGTGTCATACCACTGTCTGAGAGTCTTCATTGCAGACCAGAATTCAGTTATCCAAGTGTTGCACAGATGCACAGCAGATGTTTCACTTTTAAAACAAAGCTTCTTCCTGGGTGCAAACTGTCAGAGCTAGTGGTCAGTATGGGAGTCAGTATCTAGCACATCAGGGTGACAGTGAGCTAGGATTTTTACTTAACCAATCAGGAGATATGAGCAAGTTTATTTCACGTAAAGAGATTTGAATTAGAAATAAAGACCCAAGACTGAGCTCTGGGGCAGGAGTGTAGTATTTCCCAATGAAGCTGGAGTAGAGGGTGAGGATTATAGTACAGTTGTGATAGATACTTCAGGGCTTGTAAGTCAGAAGCTACTCCTTGCCCTTGTACTATTAGTGATAGATAAAGCGACTTGTTTTTTGTGAAACCACTGCCCTCTGAAGGTGCCAACCATTAAGCTTTTCAAGGGATTTAATGTTGTTTCATTGTTAGGTTTTGGAACTTAAAAACTCTTAACAGTTTCTTGCCTCAGTTTCTTATTTGTTTAAAGAAATACTGTAGCTATTCATTTGGCAGAGTAATCTCTTCAGCTTCTCAGGACAGAATGATGTATACTCTACTTATAGAATATTCTGTGTATGTTTTTCTGTTACACATCCACCCGGGTAAGATGATTTGAATGAAAGGCAGCAAACCAGGATCCTGCTGACTTCTGGTTTTGACTGCCCTTGAGCACACGTCGTCTTTCCTCTTACTTCTCTAACTGCATGACTACCTCAGAGATTCTGAGGATAAATGTTCAAGAAGCCTGGAAAGAAAATAAAGTACACATCTTGAACTTTTTCATGTATATAAGGAACCACTTTAAAAGAATGCTGCATTTGGATGATGGCCCTGGTTTCTGTCCCAGGGAAAAATATTTGAAAAAGCTACCATTTTCTGTCTGATTTTTGTGAAGTTGGTTGGGTTTGCAGTGCACAGAAGCAATGTCTGAAGCTGCCAACTCTTGCACAGTCATAGCTCACAGGCCATTAACACTGCTAGGAGTCTGTAACCACAGGAGGACATGGATGTCCAGTGAATCCAAGGGCCTGAATGAATTGGAGCTGGACTCAGCTGCTCTTTAGGTCGACCATCTATTTCTCACATGGGATCACAGGCTAGAAAAAGGGCTCCAGGCTCTAAGAATAAGGCTAGACTAAGAATCTCATTGTCATTCCTCACTTGTTCAAGGAGGAGAGCATGTTGAGTAGATAGATGTGACGTAGCGTGTTAGAGCATCCTGCAGCTCGCTCTAGTGCGTACTTTTGCGTATTTGAATGTTGGTTTTATGGCAATATATTGCGAGATAAATACAAAAATAGAGCATACTTAGCATGCTTTGCATCCAGGTCTGATAAGAGAAAATAAAACTACATCTTGGTGTGCCTTTTACTTTTTATTTATGATAAACACAGCAGCATTAGATGAATGCCACTTCTGGTAATGGCGTTTAGATTCTCTGCTGTGGCTTCTCTCCTGTGCTCTGAACACTTAAAGTGACAATTTATTATCTGAAGCCTCCTATTACACTTAAATGAGCAGTTCCTGTGTAAATACTCAGGCTACTGTCTGAGGTGGGAAACTCATAGAGCTGAAAATCAGGGCTTGATGTCTTCGGGAACAAAAAAAGCCACCACTACCAAAAATCAGTTGGCTGTTGCTAGACAAATACCAAACTGTGGTATTTATTGCCAGGGAAGTAGCAAGTGCATAATTACATTACAGAAGAAGCTTGCTCTTTCCACTTGGCATGCAGCTGGAGCAGGCTCTGGTTGCCACAGCAACAAGGAGATGGCTAAATATAGCCTCCCTGGTGCTGGACCACTTAAGGTAGAATGATGGGGAGGTGTGAGGGTGTAGGCCTGACTCTCTTCATCTTAACCAACTCTTTTTTTGGTTTGTTGGTTGTTTTTTTTTTTTTTCATTAACGGCACAGTCGAATTAGATGGAGCCAAAATTTCTTTTTACCACACTGATGCTCAAGTAATTCTTCAGCTCCCTCTCTACAAACATTTCTTCTGCAATTCCTCTAAGAAGCAAAATTGTAATTGGAGTAATTGAAAGTGTTCCCCCTACACACATGCTTCTCAATTTCATTTTATCGGGAGGTTTTAAGTTACGGGCTTTTAAGGCTGGGACTGTTTCCTTTAAAATGTAAAAATACAAACCACAAAAGCCCCAGTGGCACTGACTGCTTCAATGAGACCAATACACAGTGCTTCTGCAAGGGGCTGCTATTAATGTTTTGTTTTTCCAAGAGGGTTTTCTTCACTGGGTCAAACCATTAATTTACTCCGTCTAGGTGGTGGTCACGACTCCTGCTAGAAAGTTGCAACATAGTCAGACAATGCGAGACCTGTGCTTGCAGCCTGAATGTCAGCCTCTCTTCTAAAGCTTCAGTTTGTTTCAAAAGCGTGAGGCTCGTGTTTATCCATAGCAATGCTTATCCTTCTTTGAATCCTGTTAAGCTTTTGTCCTCGGTTAAGTTTTGTGGCAAGTACTCCCCAGTCTGACTATGGGAAGAGCGCTTTCTTTTATCTAAATTTCAGTCTTTCATTTAAATAAATGTCACCTTTCTTTTGTATTCTGAGAGGATAAATCAAGATCTCGATCTTTTTCATTTGTTAAGATTGTATACTCTTACTGTGGCTGCTCTTAATAGTCTCCTAAATAACTAAATTGTTGTATCAGGGTAGACTTTTTTTCTGGTCTGCATTTGGAGGGATAAAGATGGTTTGTAGACTCTAATTAAAGATTTTGGTGGTGGTGAAGGATCTTTCCCTGCTATTCCCAGCATCCTATTGTTTGGCTGGTTTTGGTGATTGCTGCACGAAAGAGAACTCCTTGTTCAGGTTTTTCATGGAGGGGACAGTTTAGAGATTTAGAGTCCTGCAAGGTTTGTGTTTAATTCACAATTTTTTCTTTAGTATGCATTGTTGGTTATTGATGCACTGTTAATATTGGTTTTTCATCTGCCATTCTGCAGTCTGTTCACATAGCAGCCTGAGCTTTTAAAAAAAGTACCTTATAGTATTCTCCAATCTGGTAATCTCTTAAAAACTGCATAAATACTCATTTCACTACTAATCGCCATTTGAGCTCATGAATAAATATCACAATCACCACCTGACTTGATACAAAAAACTTCTAGCTTCCACTGTTAACCTTTTGCTGTCCTGAAAATTCATGATTAATTTGTGGTCTTATGCTTTCCATGCTATGTGTTTTGATCCATGTTACTACTTTATTTCACCAACCAAGCCTTGCAGGGAACTCCTGAAAAATACAATGAACTTTGGCAAAGGTGCTTGAAATCCTGAATGACTGAAATTATTCTTTTCTGTCACATTTGCCATCTCATTCCTCGTGACAACTTAGTCACAGATGTAATTCACACTTGTATCATGGCACAAGCCATGCCGGTTTGAATCTGTTGTCGTGATTTCCAAAGCATTTATATTGTTTTAGTTTTTAATGGTGACTTAAATTAGTGTTTGTTTTTAAGATGGTTACTTAAATGTTGTAGCAGCAGTGGTGTAGACTGTACCTGGTTAAACAAATACGATGGAAGCTCGTGTGAATTTGCAGGAGTTGATCTGTGTGATGTCTACCTGCATGAGTGTTCTCACTGCACTGAGCATGGCATACTTACACCGTGTTCAGGTAAACTGGTTTGAATTTCCAACAGGGTAAGAAGAAGCAGAGATGTATCTTTCACTATGTTGGACTGTCTTGCAGCACCTTCTAACAGAGTAATTGCCCTAATTTGCATGAAGCTTTTAAAATTAATTCTTTTTTCTACCTAGCACTGAATATGTCTGGTTTTGTAGGTAAATCTGGTCTCAGAAGTAGACATGGCCCAAATCAGTCTGTATTGGGAGGTCAGGAGCCTTCCTGTCCTACCTGCACGTGCTTTAGAACAGCTTGACAGAGCAGGTGATCGCTAATTTCTGGTATCTTTACCAAAATACTATTGATGAATACCTTCAGTGTTACTGTAATACAGCTGTAAAACAACTCTCATCTTCTGTGTTCATCCACTGAATCTCTTCCATATTTATTGAAACACTTCTGTATTTGAGCAGTAGATTCAGATGCTTCCTATCTTGAAGATCCATCATGAACTAACACTTAGAAGATGAATTATGAAAGTGTAAATCATACAACAAGCGTGTGTTGCCATTTCTGCTATCTTATCCCAAGACTTAGAAGCTCCTCTGGAACTTGTGCCAGCCAGACTCAATGGTTTTTTATAGTTTAGCTCAGTGTGTGTGTGTATATGTGTATATAAATACAGCTTTGATTCTCTTGCTGTATTGACCTTGGAGTTGTTCCTGATTTATACCAGCTGCTTGGATACTTATAACTGTGTGTAAAGTGAATTTCAATGCAGAATTTGGTTGGGGTTTTTTAACAGATCTTAATCTCACTTGCATTCTAAAGGGTTTTTTTTAGGCTTGCTGTAATTTTTGGAAACATGAAAGATGTTTCCTTTATTTCATGATAATATATCTTTGCTTCCTTTCAGATCAAAAGGGATAATCCTGAATATCTCATCAGCTACAGGGACGTGTCCAGCTCCACTGCTGACTCTTTACTCCGCAACCAAGGTAAATGTTCCTTTCCACACTGAAATCAAGTGTCAAACATAAGGCAACACTTACAGGAATAAATGTTTTGGTGTCCATCTAGTGGTGCTTTCATGAACTAAAAGTACAGAGTTTCTTTCTTGAGGTTTTTCCGACCTGGGAGCTGGCAGGTTGAGAAAACTGAGTGCAAGGGTGTACTGGTATGGAAGTGACTATTTTATGTATATGTCCTCATGCATTCTATTTTTACATGGAAAAGGACAGTAGTGTACCAAACAAGCTTAGTGTGAGGTTGAGAAAGGACATTGACTAAGTTTAACACACTTTCTTATTTTGATTTTGAAACTTTTCTCCTAAATTCTATGGTGATTCTATGATCTACATTTCATCTTAAGGTCATCTGCTCTGGTTTCTCTTTGTGTCACTGGGACAGTTTCATCTTTTTGCAGCTGGTCTAACGGTTTTTTTTCCCAAAGATACTTTCAGGGGATTCTAAAATGTCACCCTAAAGTATCTCCAGTGAACACCATAAAGACAGAATATGGGCACAGTATGGAACTGAAGCATATATGATAAAACAGAATGCAAGAGACATTTACACTGGTATTAAAGCAGTATGGCACTACAGCTTTTTCAGGCATACCTGGTAATTACCTTAAATACTTCAAGCATCTCAGAGTCTAAGCAGAACCTTGACAGGATGAAGAAACCTTCAGCAGTGTCATTCATGTCAGAACAGACCCGTGTTTCCTCTAGACTCTCAGTAACATCTTCATATTCCCAGAAGGGAGTTGATGCACACTATTTTATTCATTCTGAAGGAGGGGATATTTAAGTTTAGAAGCCTGAAGTAGCTTTAGCTGATAGAATTTCCCCTTGAAATAGCTGTTTCTTGAAAGGACAGTTCTTTGTTTTAATACAAATGATCACTTTTGTTGTGGCAGTGCCTTTAGCTTTATGGAATTAATTGAGCTTCTGATTTTAGTGATAATACACCTTACACTGCTTTGGTTAGTCTTTTTTTTCAATGGGAATCTGAAATATTTCTTTCCCTCCCTTTAAAAAACTAAATTACGCATTGAGTAATCTGCCTATTCTCAGCACTGCCCATCTTCTACCACAGCAAGATTAGTAAGCATGAAAGTGACTCCCCTAATGTAGCTATAGAAAGACTGTATCTGCAGTTTCTAGGGGTTTTTTTTTCCTCATCTATATAAAGGAGGTTTAAAGCATAATATCCTTCAGGTGTAAGTCAATGACTGACTAATTATCAGGAACAAATGCCGTCCAACTCTTTAACCTTCCTGTGGAGAATTCCCTAGTTTACAATGAAATTAAACCCTTTTAAAGGAATCATAGTGCTGTATTTTGGCAGGTTTACCTATCTACCTGCGTTAATGCTAATGAGAAGTGAAATATGATCATATCATTTCCCACCTCACCCCCACATCTTTAGTGTTTGGGTTTGTTGTTAGATATTTGGATATCCAAGGAGAAGAAATTTTCTGATATGCAATGCTTATCTGTTTATTCAGGGAATGTTTACTTAGAGAGCATTCTTAAGACTTCAAGTTCAAAGTTGTTGAGGGACTTGAGCTTGTGGAGGTAGAAAACCCAACTTGCCTTGAAATAAATTTTTTAAGAAGAAAATCTCCAAAGGTTATTTGTATACTGGAAGTTGCTTTTTCTTCTCATATAAAATGAACATTTTCTTAATAGCAACCAGCTTTTTTTTTCTAAAAGCTCTTTGCAACTAGTAGAGAAGACAGTCTTTTATACTGTGCCTCCATATTTGGAGTGGTAGCTGACATCGGGACTTTTGTCATGGAGGAATAGTTAGAAATTTGAATGATCAAAGCACTTTTATTAACATAATATAGTTCTTTTTAATAGATTATCAGTATACTCTGTGCAGTTACTACACATGCACCTGGCAGCTGTGTTCAGAAACTGCACCAAACTATTTGGCACATCCATGCAGGTACCTTATTGTTGCAAGAGGATGGTCAGTTCACTTGAATAGTTGCTGCTAGACCAGGCTTTCAGTCTTGTTCCTGTTGAGTACTGAATTTCGCTACAAACTTACACTCAGGGGAGAGGGAGAAGGAAAGAACAGCTGAACAGCAGATAAGCTTTTTATGGTTTAAGGAGCCTCCTTCTAGCTTATACATGCAACTTGAAGAAGAGTAGAAGGACCTACTTGCTACACAGCAAAATCTAGGTTTATTTCAGATCTTCTGAGTATGCTCAGGAGAGCCTCTGTAGTGTGGGAGTGTTTCTGTTGCTTCTTGTATAGGCTGAGTTCAGTGGGATGGCCTTGATAGGAAAAACACTGGGCACTGCCAACTTTAAGTGCTGGTTTCAGTTCAGACTTCTGTTAAACCACTGGTGACATGGTGACCAAAGGAAGACTGTAAAGGAGATGCAGTACTAGAGCTTTGCTTCTTGTTTTGAACTGGTCTGAAGCAACTGCTTCTTAAATACTTGAACTCATTTACTTGGTATTTATTTTAGCTTCAAGCATGGATAGGATAGTTTAGTTCGTTCAGTTGAAGGTACTCCATTCATCCTACTTGGTTGTATCACTTCACTAAAACAAGAAACCATAGCAGAACCAATGTTTTGTCTCACTGGACTTCAGGAGGGTAAAGTGGAAAGGTGGTTTAGAAGAATTTGAGAAGTGGGAATCTATGCTGGTTTGAACTCCTGAGTAGCGTTGGATTCTAAGGACAATATTTCCTGTCAGGGTTAAGGACGTGGCTGTATCAGCTTTGAGGGCATCTTGAAGGCAGGTGCTAACATCCACCTTTTAAGCCCTTTAGCTTCTTTCTTCGCACTTTTAGTTTTGCAATTTCTAAAACTTCCAGAAGTTTGGAAGAGAATCTGTGGAGGTGGACTTGAGGATTAGGAAGAAGTGTCACCATAGGGTGGCATTTTTTTAAAAGTGTAAAGGCAGAGGACTAAGTGTTTAAACACTGTGTTCTAAAAACCATGCACAAGAGGAACCCAATTAAATCACTCTTAAAAAAAACCTAAGGAGATGACATAAGTAGTGAACAACATGAACATAAAGTCTTCTTTTCCTCTTAACTAGGCTTTATGTAACTAATCTAGTTCCCTTTTCTTCTAAATTAAAAAGGAGTTTATTTGTTTAGATTGAGCCTTGCTTCTGTAAAAATACTTCATAAGCATAGAGTTTCTATTTGAATGGCATTGCTCTTGTATGCAAAGTTTGATTGAAAACCCAGGGTTTTCACTTTAAAAACAGGAACTCCAAATAGTAATTCAAATACTCTTACACGAAACTGTCAAACTAGAGTTTCCATTGTAACAGGTAGCATGCTGCATGTTTCCCTTCTTTTCTCTCCAGGCTTTTGTGGATTACTTCTCCCGAGGCCTCCATGCAGAATACAAGAGCAAGGGCATCATTGTGCAGGTGAGTAGTTTATTTCATGTAAGTGTGGTTACCACAGCAACATTGGTGTCTTGGCAACAAAAAGGAATCAGCATATTCTCTTATTCATGAGTGTGTGACACAGATTAAGGATAAGGATTTCTTTTGATCCCATTAGCAGCTTTCTTAAATTACTCTGAAACCATGGTTCTTGAAGCAACAAAAGACATGGTTTGGTTTTAGCTGATGCTGCTAATTGAACCTTTATGGATAAAGTATTCCATAAAACTGTGCACAATGCTGTAGAATACATCTTTATGAAGCTTCATCTACTGGAATACACTTGTGGAATGCATCTGTGCGGGCAGTCCATGGGTAACAGCTCGAACTACTGGAATAGTAGAATCCCTGCAGTGTCAGTGAATCAACTGCTTATCTAAGCATAGCTGAAGAACGAACAAAAGCCTCAATGATCCTGTGTGTGTAGCTGACTGATTTAATTTTCTGTATTGCTAATGATCCTTGCTTCATACCCCTCCTTGCTGCCCCGCCCCCCATTTGTTTACCTTCCATGATTTTAATTCTTTTTGGTGTGGCATAAAAACAAACCAAGCCAGTTTCTCACAGGTTTATAGGATTCTGCTTTAATATCACTTCTCACATACTCTTAGTGTTTGCTTCCAAAGCTGCAATTTCCAGCTTTGCTCACAAACAGTGAATTTTCTATTGCTAATTAAACCTCTTCTCTCCAGATCAAGAGTAAGTTTAATAAAGGTGATATGACATCTTACCTGTACTGTGAAAACAATGGTATCTCTTTTTGCAATTCTGTTAGGGATCTTAGAAACAGGATTAGCTATGTCCATACCTCTCGTTCCTCTGTTTTGTGTGGTGGTTCTCGAAGCCATTTGAACTTCAAAGGCTTTGTGAAAGGTAAGGCACAAAGTTGCCTGCCTTAAATGTGTAATCGTCATACACAAGAGCACAACTCTTATTACTGGCTAATACTATAGGGAAGTTGTTACCAGATTAAGGCTATGTTACCTTTTTGATGTGCTAGATTATTTTTTCCTTTTAAACATATTTAGCAAAACAAGAACTTCTCACCAGAAAATGTCCTGTCACATTCCCTGGGAATGGATTGCATTAAGAAAAAAGACAATTGTTGGGCGAACTATTCCCATGCAGTCACCAGCCCTTTAATGGGAACCTCCTGTAAACCTGGATTTAAACCTTATACTAAATATCTAATGGGGTGCTGTTTATTTTGGGATCTGTTGAGGAAGCTAGCGAAGGTGGACCCTGAAAGCATTCCAACTGCTTGACTTAAGTTTTGCACTGGTAACATTATAACTTGGAATACAGCCCTGAAAGCTTAATTTCTCCCCTGGGTGCTTGATTCTCTGCCCTAGCACTCTGTGATGTACCCTTAAGGTAAACTAATGTGCAGCAATGAAGGATGCATAAAAAAGTAGCACTCTGAACATGTACAGGTTCAGCATACAGGGTCATTTTGTGTGCTCTCAGTCCTTCAAGTGGGTTTAGCTGGAGTAACTTCCAGTGTTTCATATCTCTTTGTTACTTTCTCTTCTCACAGGGCTTCAGCCCCAAACTGTCCTGCAATGGGTCAATGTTTACCACATGGCAAGTCCTTACAGCTTTCTCTTCACTTTTACCCTTCTATATTACTTCTATCTCTCCAGTGTCTTTCAAACTGTTTTACTTGCAGATTTAACTTCGCTATCAGACAGCTGTTCTTCCAGTCATTTTCATCAACATGCAATGTGGCCTTCTCTCAGTCTGTGATAACAGTCTCAAAATGAGACTCAAGGAACTGGTAGACTATTTCCCTTTCCTACATCAATAATATCAAGTCTTCTGGGAGGATTTCTTTCCTGCTGAAGTCTGCCTACAAACTGAGACACAGGCCCCTTCAACACACAGCTTGGCTGGCAATAAAGGTGGTGTGAATTTTTTTGGGCCTGTGTTGTGGTACAACATTTTAGCCTCTGTCTGTTTTCTGGTGTTTTCTTAGGCAAAGCTGCTCGTAGTTACTTCAGTGTGAGGGTGCTTAGGGACAGATGCTTGCAGGAGAAAGAAGTGTTACGTCTTTGAGATGTGTTGTTTCTATGTGCAGTTGTCTCTTCCTCCTCAGATTTTATCTAAATAGTACTCGTAGCAGTTTGAGAGGAGAATGAAGGAGGAGCAAGAACTGTTTGTTTATGACTGTGGAGTACCTATTGAGACTGAAAAGGTAAATATCCCAATAACTCATGCTTGGCTAAAGACATTAAGCACAGTATGAATGTACATAGCATAGGCAAGATTTTCTAGCTTTCAGGTATAGAAAACGTAGGAAAAGGGTTTTTGGTGTCTTACATTTTTAGGATTATAAACAAATGAAGAATTAAATCTAACTTTCTGTACCTACAGTTATGTTTTCCTGTACAAAGCTTCACAGGTTGTGGTAAGCTGTCTTTTTGTGACTCTTGATGTTGGCTTAGGATGCTGAATTCCTGACAGCACTGCTTTTTATCCCTTAAATGTAGATAGTGAATTGCCATTGAGTTATATGGGTCTGATTATCAATAGCTGTCACAGCTTCAATTTGTTATGCTAATTTTATTGCAGTCCGTGTCCTTGTCCTCTTGTTTCAGCCTAAGTCACTATAAGCCACTAATGAATATTACAAGTACCTTCCTGTGGAGACTAGCTGACCTATCTCCTTCAATCCCTTAGGAAGACTGCATCCCTCTTAGATTTTTTTTGAAGTTCGTTTCTGTGACCTTCAGAAGCATAACACTTTTAATTCCAGACTTGCCCTTCCAGCTAGACCATCATCATTGAAACTAGTTAACTTTTGTCATACCAATACTTGCAGAATACCACTGTGAAAGGCAGAAACAAAGTGCTGGTGGGATTTTACCAGTTTCTTAATATCAGCGTTAAGTATGTGTCTTGCTCAAGTGGATTGCCTTCTGTGGAAGCTTAGTTTGAATAGTGGTTTTGTTGCAGTGTAGCCATCTTTGGCTTAAAAATATACTCTTCTGGCTGGCAGGTCTGCTTAATTTTACAGAAGCAGCACAGTAATAACATGGGTTAAAACTTTGTGGGTGTTTACATGGGGAAAAGAGGCAAAAGAAAAGAAATGAGGAAGAAGATGACAATGACTTTTCTCAAGACTTTCTGAAAGATCTCTCCTTGAAAGGTTTATGCAGACTTTCCTGAAACTTTTGCTCTTTTAATATGTCTAAAAACATTGCTTGGTTCTTTGACCCTTTCTTTTACTCTCTTTTTATAGTTCAGTTAGTTATTGCCATTGTCCCTCTATACTTCATTACTATGCATAGCAAAAATATAGTGGTAGAAACTTGCAATATCTGTGTTCTTTTATTGTATTCACTGCATAAAATATCAGACCACAAACTCATGAAAATGTTCATTTAAAAGGATTGCCAGAAAGTTTTCTACCCTAACCTCCTGCTCTCCCAGCAGTTGGATTGCCTAGCAATTAGCAGTGGGTTTGCTGCTGGCACTAGGTCATGGTATTCCAGATATTGACAAAAGTGTGCTGTCATCAGACTGATGTCTAATGGTATTGCCTTCCTTCCTCCAAAGCGTTTTAGCTTCACTGTTTAGCTTTCTATACAGGTCAGCTTTGGCTGATGTAACTCTTCCATTTCCCCTTTATGTTCCTCACTCCCCTTTTTCACACATAGAAAAGGGAAGAAAACTTACTTGGCAACATCTGAGTGTTCACGTCTTTTTATTTTTCTAAAAGTAAGGTAAAAAAGGTGATAAAATTGTGTAAACAAGCTGTTCTGACTTTGGAGGACTTATGACTATTGACTATTCAGGATTTGAGATCTGACTTCTTACATCCAAATAATACTCAAGAACCCAATTTTGAGTGTGAGCCGATTTTAATAAGCATCAGAGAGCTATAAGCAGTAGCAAATGTTTAAAGTGAGCAAGACACATTGTACTGACATAAGCTACTTTTAAGGCATGTTTTGAAACTGTAGTGCAGGCTAAGCTTTCCCTGAATAAGGGGAGTTACTTGCCCAGGTAGTGTGGGTTATATCTGTCTGAATGCAAAATGCCAAAAAGGCTTTAGGTGGTGAATTTTTTTTTTTTAATCTGTTACCCCTGTTTTAGATATGGTTCATGAATGTCTGAGTTCCTTGTGGGAAGGAAGAAAGGGAGAAAACTAAATAGATTCAGCAGGTCTCTTGATATCTAGTAGAATAAGGTCCAGTTAATAGGAAGATGGTAAATCTAATGTATCTGAAATTAAGTACCTGTCTTGTGTTTTCTGGAGTGCATCTGGGAGAAGAAAAATGTTGGCGTATAATCCCATGCTTCCCTGTGCCTTGAAATCTGTGGATCAGTCCAGTAGTGCTACTATATGCTTGCTTTTTCAAGTATCCTCATGCGCAATTGTTTGCCCCTTCATGCTTTCCAGTGTTTAACTGGGTAATGCAGTTTACTTTTGAAGTCTGTTTTGAGCAGAGAAAGAGAATAAATCATATCTATTGTGCCATTCTTGGTGGGGATGTTGCAGATATAATTTGGTGGTGAATAAGAAGCTTAAAATTTTAATTTTCTTTTAAACATCAAACTAGAGATTCAGCTTAGAAATGTAATCTGAAAAACAGATGAAGTTCATGTTCTGGAGCTGAAATGAGGTACCTATGTTGCTATGGTAGCAGAAGGAGTAGTTTTCTTATCCAAGCATTTGTAGCTTTTGGTGACTTTAGAGGCAATGGTAGCCACTTTCACTTCTGAAGCTTAGGTCTCCGTGTTTTCCTTCCCATTTGAAAGTGGACTCATGCAGTATATTATTGAAAGTCCTATTTACAGACAGAAGGGCAGAGTTTTGATGTTCTCAGGTGAAGGAATGAGCAGACATACCAATGTTTCCTGTTTGTGGTGGTAAAATTTCTGTTGAAATGTGCACAGCTATGGCATGGATACACACTCAGTGGGAACTAAAGGGGTCCTTTCCCTGCTGTGCTGCTGAGAGCAACAGCAAATGTTTCTGAGGTTAGCCATGTGTGGTTGTTGTTCTTTAAGAGACTAACGTGGGGAAGCAGGTTTACAAACTGTAACTTGCCCAAATATCCTGGTTTTTGAGATGCTATTCTCATTTGGAGATGCATTAGTGTAGCAGATGTGGACACACTTCTCAGGTACCTGCTGTAAAGGTATGGCAGTGGGAGCACTTGCTAGGTGGGCAGTAATGGCTGGATGTATTGAATCACTGCTAGAGCCACTGGCAGTGTCTTAGGAGGTCCTTGTCAAAGTGGTGATAAAGTTCCAACCTTTCTAGGTGTGTTGAGATATGGTATGTTTAATATCTATTTAAGGCCTATAGACCAGGGCTTTTTTGATTCCTTTTTTAGAGGCAAAAATTGAGGACAAGTTGAAAGCACTGCCAAAACCATGACCATAAGGAAGGAGCATTGCTTCCTACTGTACAAGTATATGTGCATTTCCTTTTCCTTCTGCAGCAGCATGAGATTGGGATAGGTGGAATGTGGTTTTGGATCCTCCAGGTCTATCTTGCCCTACCATGGACATGCCTTCGTGCTATCAGCGTCCCTCCACCAACATATACCCGTGCTGCTTCCTCTTGCCTTTCCATTATGGACAGTTCTGAGTGTTTTGCTTCCAAACATTGCCATAAAAGCTCATTAACTGTGCTCTGTTTCTTGATCCTTCCTTCTGTCCTTCCACTCTGGTACTGATAAATCGCCTCCATCCTCTGAGCCCTGCTGTGGAGTTACAAGCTCAATGTTTCAAGTCTCCGGGCGTTCTTTTCTCCTTCCTCCTCCTGCCTATGCCAAACTGAGGAGCTTTTTCTGTAAAATCCCTGTCTTGGGTTCTGTGCCCCCTTCCCAAGCAAACGTTGGGGGTTTACTACAGAGAAGCAACAGTACAGCATTTTCTATTAAACAATTGGAATGAAGTTTTGCACTTGCAAGGCAAATTGCAAGAATGGCTTTTCAACCCTACCCTTGCAAGAGTGGTTTTTCTAGGGCTCCAGCTAGTGATGTTGACTGTCAGCAGACAACTGAACTATGTCCAAATATGACCCATGGGTTATCTGATTAAAAAAGTTTTTGATCTTATATTGTGATCCAGTTGTGATCTTAGAACTGAAAATAAGGCTGCCTTAAGCTAGAATTCAGTATACAGGCTATCTGATTTCCAATTACTTTAGATCCTTGACGGATCTGTAAGTTAATCTTGAAAGCATTCCGTGCTTAACATGAGTTTTCCTGTATGCAGAGTGTTCTACCATACTATGTGGCAACAAAAATGTCCAAAATCCGCAAGCCAACCCTCGATAAGCCCAGTCCTGAAACCTACGTCAGAGCTGCCTTGGGCACGGTGGGCCTGCAGTCCCAGACCAACGGGTACCTACCTCATGCACTCATGGTAAGTCACCTTGGAAAATGTAAGGATCTGAAATGTCCTTTGTGTTTATTATGGAAAAAGAGTAATTAGTACAGGTTATAAAATGCTGAGACCTCCCCCCCTCCCTTTTTTTTTTTTTAATTTGGTTTATTTTTTTGTTTTTTTTTCTAGGGATGGGTCATCTCTCTTCTGCCTGCATCTACTGCCATTAACTTAATCATGAAAGCAAACAAACCAATACGGGCTCGTTATCTAAAAAAAATGAAGGAGAAGTAAGTAGGAAGCAACTTGATCTTGGGAACCTGGGACTCCTGCAGGTTCTGTACCATGCTGCAGCATCAAGTAGACCTAATGTTTTAAACATCTCCAATCGTAGGTGTGCTTTCTAACAAGCAAAACAGTCTTGTTTTGAGGATACAGGTGAAACAAGACTGTTGACTTCTAATAATGATTGAAAAATAGGCTTTATTTGTTTATAGATATTATGAGGGGGGAAGTGCTTTGAACTAAAATTGCACTGTGCTTTAAGAAATACTTTCGTGGACTTGATCAGACATCACGTTGTTGAGGAACATCTTGGTTATATAGTGTCCATCATATCTATTATTGTGCTCATGGGTGAAGGGCAGAAAAAGAATAGTTCTCATATATTCCCAGACAGGTGGGCAGGAGAGGAAAGGGAGTATATTTATTTAAAAAGGTAACCTAGCACTATTTCCAGAGTATTGACCTCTTGAAGCTCAGGTTTTGGATACTTGGAAGGATTCTGCACTATCAGCCAGCTCACGTGTGCTCCCCTGCTTACATAGTCCAGTGTGATTTTTTTGGTTATGAACTTGAGGGAAATGGGCCAAAAACCAAAATAAGTGTAATAGCTCATCTATAAATATATACATAAAGTAACATTGCAGGAAGCATTTAAAATCTGGGGTCTTGAATAAGGATTCTAACTTTCCAGTAATATGTAATCTTCATGATTTGTAATAACATTTTTAAGAGTTCAGTGCCTGCTCTTTGTAATAGGTGGTGATAACACAATGTAGATAAATGTCACAAGTTACATGTTATGTGCTGGTTGCTATGTAAAAGATTATGAGTACTTTAAATGCAGAGCTTGAAATGAGTTACTGTCCTTGTTAGCAATGGTGGTTAAACTATTTTTGAAGTTATGTATCAGTCTGTCTTTTTGTTGAGGTCCTTTGAAATGTGAATCCTGAATATTTAGACTGCTTTAAAAATGAGAACCAGGAAATGTCTTAAAAAGTAGAACTGTTTTAATTTAATTGCATTAAAGTTAACTGATTTGTTTCATGGTTCTGTTCCAAAGTGGAATGCTCCAGTGAGGCTCAAGTTACCTAACTCCTGGACACAGGGATCAGAGTACATGAGAAGTCTGCACTGCTGTTGTCTGTATTTACCCACTCTTTATTTAAAGATTTTGGTCTCTAACATTCCTTTTCATAAACATAAAATGTATAAAACTTGCAAGGCAAATGCAATTGCAAGCAGCTACCACTGTTTTCTGTGGTGACTTCCTATGGTTGAAGAGGGGAGGTCTTTTTCTGTCCTTCAAAGAATTATTTCAAGCTCTGATTTTGAAGTAAGGTGTGTTGCACTGAGACATGATTTGGGGCTAACATTTCTGTACATTGAAAAAACCTGAATACCGATGCAATGGTGCTGATCAAATCTGAGATGCAGATCCTATCCCATAGTTTTCTTAATTTTTTGGAACAGGGATGGTGAAGTTGGTGGTATTAGTTCTCTAAGAGCACGTGATTTGGTTTGTTCTGGATCTGATGTGAAAGCATTGGACTAAAAAATCTGTATGTTTTTGACTTTGTAAAACAAATAAAATGGAAATTACTCTTGAGTCTTGTTAGGTTTTTCTCGTAAAAATGTTTGCCTGTACATTCAAGTGTCTGATTGTCCTTTATTGTGAGTAATAACAGTGAAAATTACTGTACTTTTACATGCCCAAACCAATGCTTTTATTAATCTGTTTTCCTGGCTGTTATCTACCCCTTATCTGGGGTCCTTTAGGCGCAGCATCTCTGGCCAGTTGAGGTAGGTGACTCTCCTGCTCTGCTCTGCACTGGTGTGTGGCCTCACCTTGAATATTTTGTGTGCAGTTTTGAGTGCCATAGTGTAAGAAAGATATAAAGCTATTGAAGAGTGTCCAGAGGATGACTATGAAGATGGTGAAGGGCCTGGAGAAGAAGCCTTTTGAAGAGCAGTTGAGGTGACTTGGTTTGTTCAGCGTGGAGGAGACTGAGGGGAGACCTCGTCATGGTCTACAGCTTCCTCACAAGGGGAAGTGGAGTGGCAGATACTGATCTCTGTGGTGACCAGTGACAGGACCCGAGGGAATTGAATGAAGCTGAGTCAGTGGAGGTTTGGGTTGGCTATTAGGAAAAAGTTCTTCACCCAGAGGGTGCTTGGGTGCACTGGAACAGGCTCCCCAAGGAAGTAATCATGGCACTAAGCCTGACAGAGTTCAGGAAGTGTTAGGCCAACACTCTCAAAAAGCACATGGTGTGATTTTTGGGGCTGTCTTGTGCAAGGCCAGGAGCTGAATTTAAGATGATCCTTGTGGATCCCTTCCACAGGGAATATTCCATGATTTTACAGTGCTGATACTTTAAAATCAGTGGAACACAAATTTTATTAGAACTGTTAAGCTATTAATAAAGAATTATTTCCAAATAACAATTTTCTAACTATTTAAGGTGTTTGGAGAGGTATGGCAGAGGGAATTGTATGCACATCCAACTGGCACAGGAGGGGTGCCCAGGTAAGGAGGTTCTCAGAGCTCGTGGTCCCCCTTCATGTGGTGGCAGGCTGCAGGTTGGGTTCCCACTCTCATCCTTCCTCTGAGGTCTTCTGTTTTCCAAGCTGCAGCACAGAATCACTAACCTAATTTTTTACCTAAATTTTACTTAAACCTAAATGGCCTTGACTTTGATTTTTGAATGTCTCTTCACCTCGGTGATGGAGGTAATGTTTATTTGCTGTCCACGTCCTTGGGACTATCCTGGGCACCTGTCAGAAAATAGGAGGAGGTTTCTGGTGGCATCGGTCCCGTCCCTTTGCACCGCCGCTTCCAGGAATGTTTTTTTGTTACCGGCGCCATGCAAGACCCGGAGCGCATTCTCACTCCCGTGTTGGAATGGGGCAGGCGGGGTGGGAGGCGAGTCGGGCGCTGCTGGGTTCCCAGGGCCGGGGCACCTTTAACTGAGGCTGGGCCCCTGCGTGCGCGGCCGGCG
>VZTE01002607.1:79330-110028 GCA_013397775.1 Eulacestoma nigropectus | reverse complement strand
GGCCGGGCCGGGCAGGGCATGGCGGAGAGGCGGCAGCGGGCCCGGGTGCAGGGCGGCTGGGCCGGCGCCCCGGCGGGGCGGCCCGCAGGTAAGGAGCGCCCACAGCCGCCTCGCCGCGGTGTGCGGCACCCCGGGCGGGGATCGCCCTTCCTTTCCTTGCCGACGGCGGGCATTTCTCCACTGCCGTCCTGGGCGCCACGGGGCGAGCACCGGGCAGCGGGGCCGCTCTCCGGCTGCACTTTCCGAGCGCACTGCGCGGCCCCGAGGGCTGGCCCCGTTTCCCCCGTTCCCGTCGGTAACTGAACTGCAGGTGTTCGAACCCAGTTTGTAAGTGAAATTTGCGCCTGTGCCACAGTTGCGGCGATTTTGGATGCAGGAGGCAGGGTATGGATGTGTTGCTAATGCGCACATGGAGGCGAGCGCGTCGTTCGCATCGCTGGGCAGCTGGAATGAGACGAATAGTGTTCGGTGGAGCTGGCTCCTGTAAGAACAGTCAGCCACTTTTTATTCATAAAACGCATTATGTGCCTTCGTTTAGCTTTTCACGGTGGAAACACTGTAAAATAAAGAGAAGTAGTGGAAAGGGATGGAGTTAACATCACGGGTTTTTTAGCAAACCTTGAAACCAAGGAGTGCAGAGGCAGAGGAGCACTTCCAGTCTTGCAAGAGGGACAGGTGTGTTTTTGTGAGCGTGCTCAAAACATGTTCCACTCACCTGATTACAGTTTCTGTAGAGCTCTCATATCTCTGCTGACTGAGCATCCTAGGCAAGCTGGTATTTTTAATCATGAAAAACATAGCCAACTATTTTGACTTGTGCACGTGGCCTCAAAATTTTCTGTCACAGGTGCGTTTCATTGCTCCTATTCCTAAGGAGATTAAAAAAAAAAATTTTCCCATTGTTTGAATTATGCAGAGTGAAGACTTTGTGTTTCAGGCCCATTTTAAAGCCTGTTTGCATGTGTAAATAAAAACCTGAAGTGGTGTGCCTGAGTTGCTCTTCCACTTTCTCCCTAGTTTAAAAATCCTGTTTTAATAAAAGTATTTTTCTCTTTTTTTTTCCCCCCAAGTAAAGGAATACAGAGGGAAGCAGCTTAGCTGCATGGAGCAATTTCTGCTGGTGTGTGATAGGTGTTTGTTGTGGAATTGAAAAGTTACAGATGTCATCTCTTCTGATAAAAGTATGTTTTCAGTTTTGTTTGTCCATGAATAACAAATATATATATATATATATTAAAAAACTTCAGTTCCTGTGCAATTTTACTTTTATTTAACTGTTATTTTAACTCTTAGGTTTCGCAATTTCCTGGAGTCTCTGCCAAGCAGAGGAAAATACTCCAAGGAATGATTCTATAAGTTTACCTAACTGTATTTTTTGTATGGTAATATTCAATTCATATGATCCTTTCTTCTTTCTCTCTTTGCTTTAGCACCTAAGGCACCTGTGGCCCACAGCCTTGCCCCTGCAGGTGCCAGACCAGCATGGAGGCAGAAAGATTACACTCAAAAGCCATTTGTCTTTGAAAAGCCTTTAGAGGTAAAAGTTACCTGGTAACTAGCAGGATCCCATCTGTTATTAAACTTCAAATGATAGAAAGGATAAAAATTATTTGAGAATATAGTCCATTGTTTAAAAACAGTAAAAAAACTCACCTGAACTGAACTTGGAGCTTTTACTAATCAGAGTTCGCAACTGTTTTGCATATATGGCAAACAGAAAGTTACGGTACCTCTATTTAGCCTGTTCGTAACTACTCTTTTTTTTAGGGAGCCAAAAGAATATGTTCTACTAAATATTCAGTATTCAATGTCCTAAGCATGAATCGAGCTCTTCTTGTTTTCCTCAGATGGGGTATCTCTCCTACTTTCTACAGGGGAAGGGCATGGGGTGTGTTTTATAGACTTTATGTCCCGTCAGCTGATGAAGGATATTGTGCTCTATGCAGAGTGGGGGCACTTCCTTTCTTGGGGAGAAAAATAATAATGAGCGCTTCTTTCTAAGCTAAACTTAAGTGAAAGACTGTCATCTTGGCTTGGAAGCACTGAAGATGGTCTGGGAAGTTTCTCTTTTCTCTGTGGCAGAGACCTGCTATCTATATAATACTATATTTCGATCCTCTTGTTGGCTCAATGCAGGAACTCCTTTCAAATCAGAACTCCACTGAGCTCAGAGAAGAGAAGCATAAATCCCTGAGACAACCAGAATGATAGCCAAGGCTGGGTTAAACTCTATTTGTCTTTTAACAAAATGCAGCTATCTCAGTTGTGCAGACAGCTTTACAGTGTAAGCTCCTGCTATGTCTGATCTCTCTTCTGTTTTGCTCATTTGACTGAGGCCCAGGGTTTGTTCATGCTTCTTAGGGTTGCTCTAAATTTTTACTTACATAAGGGTATTTTTATAAACATAAAGATAAGAATTTTCTTGATGGCAGTTGATAAATAGTGAGTGTTGTAATAATCCAAATAACTTAGAAATCAATGTCCTTTAGGGGGCAGTTGATGGCTAAAAACCAGCCTGCAATGGTAGCTGCATTTGAGAGTTTCTGGGGCAAGGAGGGAGTGAGTGAGCTGTTACTACTTCCCTCTTGCCCCAAGGTGTGTTTTTATCACTGGCTTATCAGTGTGTGGCTATACAGAGTCACTGGAGATGACCATGAGTTCTGTTTGACTGCAGAGTGCCAGGAACTTTAATATTCACCGTGCACTGTCTTGTTACCTTTCAGGTGGAGCGCAGAGTTCCTGAGGCAGGTGTGATAGAGTGAGTACCCTGGTGACTTCTCTGTGCACTTCTTCCGTCATCGTGGTAGGTGGGAGTAGAAATTGTGGACTTTTAACCCTATTATAATGAGCTGAATGTATTATGAGGAGAGTCCAAGTCTGTTAACTGGTTTTTATGCCTTTGGTGTAGCTGGGAAGCCAGTAATCATGCTCAGTTGGACATTCTGGTTCAGCACAACTGCCAGTATGTCTCCTTTGGTTAGCAGTGTACATTTTCCTGGGACAATCCCAGTGTAAACTGTTCTGGAAATTACTTACTCTGGAGCATACCAGAAATATAGCTGGTATGGCAGCTTCTTTCAGGGCTCAGAAAAGTAGCTGATACTTAGTATCATAGTGAAGCTGGGTATTTGTATGTCACTTACCCTTTGTGTTGAAATGGGGATCTTCTCAGGATAACTTTGGCATGAAGCATGACAAAGTGCGATGGTGTATGGTGGAGTTACAGATAGCCAAACTGAAGCAAGCTGGATTTTTACTATCTTGGTAGAATTTTCTTCCTCAGTGTACCTATAAATCCAAACATAGTGATCTGAGTGCAGTCATGTATGGCCATGTCCTTTAGATTCCTTGTGGCATCACTCTTTTATTTTTCTCTAAGAGCTCAAACTGCATACTGAGCCTTTGGTGAAAGGAGGGACGGGAAGTACACACAAACTCATTTGCTTCTGCAGCATGCTTTGCTGCCTTACTCTGGCCTTTATGTCCAGGACATTATTTCTTCCCTTTTTTAACTTTCTCTTCTTTTTTAAAGAAAACTTTCCCTAGTCCAGGCCTACTGCAGTTCTAGTCTGTGCTGCTTGGTCTAAGATAATTTCTTGTTTGTCTTCCTGATGGCTCTTTCCTTTCTACGTCCTCAGCAAGCCTGGTGTGTATGAGCTCAGCAAGGGACCAACTGGCATTTCTAGGTAAGTGGATGCAGAGTGATGTGGTGATACTCAGCTTTCTGAAGTCCAGTCTCTGCAGAGGGTTTTGACTTTAGTAGCTGCACACTGCCCTTCCTGTGCATCATCTGTTTAAAGTACTTCTGGAAATACTTTTGAGTGTCAGGTAGCAGGGACTTAGCTGGTTCTGAGCAGCACTGAAGAGAAGGAAAATAAACCTCTTGACATCTGGTGTGTACTGCATCTGGTGCTCTTTCCAGAATAAGGACAAGGGGCTGTGTCCATTTGTGTCATGATTCGCAGTAAGTTGCTGCTGCAAATTTGAATCAATATTCCTGTGTTAGCAAGTGTGTGATGTCTGTGTTGTACAGTTAAAAGCAGCCCAAAACTTTTAGGTGTAAATTGGAATTACTTTAAGTTATCTAATAAAAGCATTTAACTTCAGGCAACTGTGGTAACTTCAGGATTGTCCCTTCTGCTTATATGCCATGCCTTAGTTATTTCAGCTTCAGGACACTTCAAAACAAAACCTACTTCTTCTGTGATTCCTACTAACTAAAATACATTTTACCTTGCTGACTTAGCTGCGATATCAGTATTAATCCTCTTCTTCTGAATTTGATAGATTCTTATTAATAGTGGAAAAAATGCCAAGAACATAGTAACTTTTTGTGCATTTATTTGAGTTAATTTCTTCTGATTATTGTATTATATTATTTCTGTGCCTTCATCTTAGTTTCTTCTAAAGACACAAATAAATTTTTAAAGCATTTTGAAAAGTAAAAGCTTTGACCAGCTGGAAAGAGACAAGATACACAGCCAGCTGGGTTATCCTGCATTTTCTGGAGTTTGTTTTCATAATACACTGATGGAATGTATATATTTCAGGAAAATTAATAATCAGATTTGCATCTTTGTTAAACACCTTTACCATATACTCTGATTGTGACATCTTTGGGGCATGGAATACTTGAGAGAGTAAACTGCTATTAGCAGCATTCCTACTCTGCAGCCCACCACAGTGGCTGTAATTCTTGGATGACTGTTAGTCCAATCAAAATACTAAATTTACATATGGAAATGAAAAAATAGGAGACATTAAATACTGTCCTTATACTAAATACTTTTCCTTATGCTTCAAAAAGGGGAATAGAAATGGCAGTAGGGATAAAGGGCTTTCAAATTCTAAGTGATGTGGAGATGGTGAATAAAGGACAATTATTTTCTTAGGTTGTGTTACCATAATCAAGGCTATCTGATTTATCAGATGTGAAATTAATAAGAAGCAGAAGGATGCCATTTTTCACAGCATGTGGTTGATTCTGGAATTCATGGTATATTGTTGGTTGTCATATGTTTTTATAAGTTTTGGAAAGCAATTACAAACATTTGGTGAGGGTAAGACTCAACAGGAGCCCTTCTGTTCTTTCCTTCTCACCGGCTTTTGGCTGTGGTCAGAAACAGGATACTGGGCTTTGACTTTTGATATGATGCATTACAGCCATTTTTAGCTCCTTTGGGAATCCTGGAAATGAAAATACTTTCCCAAAGCAGATAGCGAAATGTATATTCCTTCCATTTTTCTTTATCTTTTTCATCTTCAGGATTCGTTTGATTCCTGGCTTTATTGACTCAGAACAAGCAGACTGGATGTTTGAGCAACTCCTCCAAGACATACCCTGGGGCCAGCGAACTCACATAAGACAGGGTAAGGAGTGTGTTGACCACCTTTTCAGGTCATTCACAGGTCAGTTCCGTAACAGAGTCTGTGCCGTGTTTAGAACTGGTTTTCATTTTCAGTGTTACCACTTCAAGTTTCCGTGCAGGTTTTCCGTGCGTATCTGAAGACTACTGCAGCTTACTTTTCAGTCTCTAATACCATGTTACTATTGCCAACTAAATGAGCTCTTTCCAAATTAAAATGGCCTGTCTTAAAAATCTTGGAATTTTACTGTCTCTTCTGTTACCTCCAATTCTTTTTCTCACTCATTTTAAGATTAAATCTGGTCACCCTCCCTTCATACAGTCTCCCAGCAATGCTGCAAGAATTGTGTTCTTGGAGGTTTCTTTCACGAGGTGTATTTTTTGCGTCTTTTATTTAAAATCCCAGCAGAGCATGTTCCTTTTCCTTTGGCTTTACTTATTAGTTCCAGCATGCAGTAGGAGAAGAGGCTGCTATTCTGGATTTGTTCACTAAGGGGCACCTGTTCTAGCTAAATTTCGCTTTCAGTCAGGAACCGATGTAAGGTAATGTATCAGAGTAGTTACTGGACAGGGCTGGAAAATGTCTTCACCCAGTGTGTTTCTTGGCTGGCAGTAAAGGGGCAGTATAATGGAGAATGCTACCTGTCAAGCATGAGAAATAGTTGCCAAGATAGTCTTTTCAGAAGCTTAAAGTATTTTTAACCTGGCGTTTTGTGTTATGCTGCAGAGCACACGCATATTTGACAAAATACTGTGTCCAGCCTTGCTACATTTTGTTTCTGTAATGTCACATGGATATTACAGTCCTTTCTACTTCACCCTTTCCAGTGGAGCCATTTGCATCTTGCAACTTATGCCACCGTACTGGGCGCTAGAACCAGTGAACGTAAAACAAGCCAGATTTATAAATAAAATTTCAGTTTCATCTGCTGGCTTTAACTCGTCCAGTCCCTGCTCTGTCTGGCATAGGGGTAAGAAAATGGATGTGTTTCCTTGATTTTGGCAAGGTAATTCCTCCTGCAGATGCACACCTGGTTTTGAATAATTTCGTTCCTTTATTTGCATTCATTGTGTAAAGCTAAGGATTTTAAAGGGCTACTTTTTAACTTTAGAGGAATGGACAGTCTCTTTTTGATCAAGTTTCTTGGCAGAATTGCATCATCTTTCCATTTTCAAATGCTTTGATAAGGCAACTGAGAAAATCTTCTTGTTTTTCTTTTTTTCAGAAGTATCTTTTGAGGAACCACGCCTTACATCCTGGTATGGGGAACTTCCTTACACATACTCCAGGATAACAATGCAGCCAAATCCAAATGTATGTATGTGTTTACATGTATGTGTTTTATTATTGTCTACAGAGAAATCCTTTGCAGAGATCAAGAGACAAAAATTCCCTCTGTCCTGTAGTTATCTAGAGTATCTATTAGCATTTAATTTGTGATCAGCAGCAGATTCTACTGGAGTGTGGTCAGTTTTATAAAATAGACTTCATGAGTGAGTTGACTGAGAGGAGCATGATTTAGTTGCTAAATGTTGCCAAAAGGAAATTACTACTCTAGAGTTTAAAGTCTTGCTTTGGGTCACTGTGGCTTTGGACAAGACTCTGAATTGCTCTGTGTGACTGACTCCAAGCATCTTTGTATGGGAGATTGCACTGTACACAGTCATACTGAGTTTTTGTTGTAAAGACACAGTAATACTAATTACTGAAATAGCTACTTTCAGAAATGCTTAGGTTCAATACTGCTTAAATGAGAGTTTAGGCATATTTTGATTCCTCTGTGGATGCTATGAAATTCACACATGCAACTCATCTGCTCATCAACTCCAGATTGTAGCATGTAATTTCCCACACTGTTTTGGAAGAGTTAAAAACCTTGTGAGTGACTTAGTGATGTTTTGTTCCTGTTTTCTCTCTCTCTCAGCCTGTTGTCCCATCAGTCTGTCTCTTGGTATCGCTTTGTTTAAAATTTCCATGGCAGTAATTAGGTGTCACTGTTGAAAGCTGGATAGCATGAGGGAAAAGTGTCCCAAGTCCCAGACCTGCTGCCAAAGTGGGATACCTCTAGCAGAGCTCAGTTTGGGAGGAGTTGGAAAGGCGTTATTTAACATGATGAGTTGCAAATATTTTGTAGTCTCAAGAACACTGGAGTTAAAAATTCTATGACGTACAGAACTTGTGGTGGGAAACCAGGCATTTCTTTGGTACTCATTTGTGAAATACTATTTTAAATGGCCTTTTCTGAAAGCTGAATGGCTTTAGGGATTGGAAGTGCCCTCACAAAATCATTCTAGTGTACACTAATGATTTAAATCCAGTTCAGAACTGCCTGTTGTGAAACCCGTTGCTGCTCAGAGGTAGGACAGAGCCCATGTACCCTGAATTCAATGTTTCATTTCAGTTTGCATCAAGTTCTGAGTTAGCACTGGTTGGGCCACTGGCTTGTTTCTCTCATCCAAAAGATACAAGGCCTAAATGAGTCACTCATACTGGTTCTGTCTTTTATTCCTGAATAATTCTGATTTTTACTGAGAGGAAGAAACTCAAGCAGAAAGTGAGATGCACTGGAGAAGTTGCATAGCTGGAAGCCAGCCCTTCCCCGGCTGGAAGCTGCCTATAGGCAGATCTATGAGTACACTGCACATGGACATTTCACTCAGCTTTGCAAGTGGGAGTACCTGCAGCTTAGAGGAAGCAGGGGATGGTGTAAAGAGCACAGTCCTTACCTGTAGAATAGAGTTTCTATCACAAAAATATCCTGAGTAAAGTGTAATTTAGTGCACAACTTAACCAAAACTGCTTATTGCCTTAAACACTTGATATGTAGGAGTAATTAGCTTTGTGCCCCTCCTTTTTTCTTTGGTAAGAATTGGTGTGATTGCAGCACTTCTAGATACAATCTAGTATTTGTGCCTAAATTAATTTTGGTATTAGAAATGTTTCTTTGTAAGCAGTGATAGAGTTGGTGACCCAGTAACGTTTCAACAAAACTACTTCCACTGCTGCAGGTTTGTCATGGGCTTTCAACTACATTGTAAAATTCACCATATGGTAACATTTTAGTAATACATACTTCTGTGATGGGAATTGAAGAAATCTAGTCCTTCTTGGTCACTGAAAAGTGCTTTCAGTAATTCTTGTTGGACTCTTCTGCACATTCAGGCAGCCCAGTTACAAGCAAACTTTTTTTTGGGTGGGGGGTTTGGGTGGTATTACTGCTTTGCCTACATGTCCCATAGCTGCAAGCTATGTTTATCTAGAATTAATTACATGATGCTTAATTGTTGAAGGCATGACTTAGCTAGAAATACTCCAGTACAGCAAGATGGTATGTTGAGGCTCCTGCAGTGTCACCAATAAGTTAAATACCTATTAAACTTGGGGAAGCTTGGAAAGAAGGTAGTGCAGCCTTGTTTTTTAGAGCTGGATACTAGAAAATACTTCCAGCTGTCTGTTGCTTCTTCTGCCAGTGGTGCACTGGGAGATTTGGAATCAGTTTCTTATCCTCTCTTGATCTCTGTTTCTGCTTATATAATGGGCAAAAATTCTGGCCTACATTGCTTTGGTTTTTACTTTTTTCTTTATATATTTGTGTAGTTCTTAAAAGCGCTCTGACAGACGAAAGTAATGATGGAAGTTTATAACATTAAATAACTGGACTGAGTTGTAATGGAATGTGCAGAGCTTCCCTCGGCTGTGAGCTCAGCAAGATGTTAGCAAAGGGAAGGATGAAATCCTGGGCCAATGACATTGGTTTTGTGACCCACTGAAAAGTTACAGTGTCGGAGTCAAAACCCCAAGAGGTGATGAGTTGAGCTCAACAAGCTGTGCTAACAGAGTGGAGACAGAGGGCCACATTAGGCCAGCCTTTCCTCTTGTTCTCTGTCAACAGCTGCAGGCAATTGAGAGCAGTGTCATTTAGTCACTGATTGCCTCCATTAGTATGAAAGACAGCCTGGCTTCAGAGTTTTAAGAGATGATTTAGTATTGAGCGATGGGTACTGTGTGCATATTTTGCAGAAAGCCCAGCCCGTTCCTCCGCTCTACTAAAAATATCATCAGAACTGCTGTGAGTCATTTGTTTGATTTTAAGTTTATTGTGATTAAAGTGCAGTATATTTTGTTTCTTAGTAGTTTTCGCCTTCTGTCTTGCATTACCTGCCCCTGGGCTGTGTTCTTGGCATTTACACTCCCCCTCTGTGCTGATTGCAGTGGCATCCTCTGCTGACCATGCTGAAGGAGCGCATTGAAGAGCTCACTGGCTACACCTTCAACTCTCTTCTCTGCAATCTCTACCGAAATGAGAAGGACAGTGTGGACTGGCACAGTGACGACGAGCCATCGCTGGGAAAAAACCCTGTCATTGCCTCACTCAGCTTCGGTGCTACTCGGACCTTTGAGATGAGGAAGAAACCTTCCCTTGTGAGTGTTCATATCATACTGAGAGAGTCTTACAGCTATTTATGTTTATTGTTTTCCCCCTGTTTAAGAGAACTTAATTACTAAAGCATTTCAAGTTAATGAAAGCACAACTCGGAATGTCCTGTGGAATAAGTGTAGGGATTAAGAAGTCTCTCGAATTGACTGTGACATCCTGAGGATGGGGATGGGACCACTCTAATAATGTGCAGCAGTGTACAGTAGTGTAGTGCTGCAGTGAAATTGGAACCTGGGCAGTCTTCTGCCCACGTAAGGGCCCTTCCTGGTACTTAAAATGAGATCAGTGATGCTGGAAGTGGACTTAAACCGTGCAAGTGAATCAAAGAGTTGCTACCATTTTCTTAAACTCAGGCTGACATTATGTAATGCAGAGTGTACGTGGGATGAATAGTTCTGACTGCTCTTATAAGTAAAAATCCTCTTAATGTTTGCATTTTGACATGTATGTATTCAGATTGAGGGGCAGTGAACAAAGGGAAGAAGCTCATTTCTTCTCCATAAAATACCGTGGAAGCTGTCACATCATTCTTGCAGACTAAACAGAGATCTGCTTTCATAAGGAGATGTGTGGAATATCCTTTCAGGAGTTAATTGGTGATTCAGCAGTGAATACTCTTTCTGGATAAAATGCTGTGCTTGGGAATGCGATGTTTGCAAGCCAGCCTAAACTTCGCAGTTTGTATTTATCCAAGTAAAGGATTCACCTGTGTTGAGAATACAGGCCTTATTTTAGGGTGTCCTGTTTCAGATGAATTTTCTGCTTGTGACAGCTTTGGAAAGAAGTTTGCTCTCTGCTTGTGTTGCTATTTATTCTGAGTAGGTAGTACAGAAAGCAGAGGTGATAATTACCAGCCAACAGGAAAATTCTATGCTGACATACTGAAGTCTGCCCATCAGGAGTCACCTAGTCTTGAACAGCAAAGGTCAGAAATTGAGCCAGAAAACAAACAGCTTGTGTTTTTCACCAGTTCTCCAATTTGTAAATTCTTTGTTGCCTGAAGTGAATTTAATCTTGGTCCCTGAGCATGAGATCACATAACCAGCCTATTATGTTGGTGGGCATAGAGTGAGTAAGTATCCCTGATGCTGTGTTTATAATAAAATGTCAGCTGGAAGGTTTATTCTTCTAGAAAACTGTAAATGGTGCTTGGATTCATTTTAGAAGTGCCTGTGTTCCCCATCGATGGATCAGAATAACATACACTTAAACTTCAGTGTAAACTTTGCAGGTTCTATCTTAAAAATCAATCCTAGTTCTTGAGTAAGATGCCTTTTTTATAGATTTTCTGAAAAGACACTCACTTAGCAAAGGGGGAATTCAGTCTGTGCTGTTCGAACTTGACTGCCTTGTTTGACCTGTACTGCACGATTTCTTCCCTTTTCTTCCAGAGATGGATGGTTTTCTACAGATGTATCCCTCAAGCTCTCCTCATTTTTTTTTTTAGCACCTTTGACCTGACATTTCTGACTAGCTGAGTCTTGCTACCTGTTAAGTGTATTCCTTTTGCAAGTGTGACATACCTTTTTTCTGAGGTAGAATGCCCATGTGCAGATCTTTGAAGTAGTTGCTATTAAGTGTGTTCTGTGCCTAAGGGAACTCATACGTAATAATTACATGGCACACATTATGTATTCTTTGCACATTCCCAAAGCCTGCAGTTTCCTGAGAGCATCTTATGACAATAGATGCTTTGCCAAGTGGGAGTTACAAGAGGCTCTGATGGAAATTACAACCTTTCAGGCTGTAGCACCAAAGAAGTAATTTTCATACTCTGTTGTACTGTAGCATTCTCTCTTTCATTCGGAGAAAGTTAAAACTGGTTGTAGATTTTTGAAGTTTGATCATTCCTTTGTTAGAAAGCAAGTTACAGGAAGAAGAATGTAATCTAGGGAAAAGGAATTCAGATTAACAGTCATCACAGGCATTCAGGCTCTCCCTGGTTTGCAGTCTGCCAATATCAGTACATTGGGTTTTCCAGAGTTACTCTTCACTGAGGAGAGAAATAGAAGTAAATCCTTTTCCTCTCAAAATTAAACCTCTTTGAGGGCCAACATTCTGCTATTTCAGGTTCTAGGGTTTCAAAGGCCATAGTTTCCCTCTGTTCTTGTAAATGCTTTTAAGTGTTCTGAGATGAAAGATATAATGAACATACAAGATGAGAAATGGTAGAACGTCACTGTGGATAAATGGTACCAGGAAAAAAGTGTGGTTTCCTGTGTGGGATCCTGTACTGAGTACAAAACAGTATGTACCACAAGTGAGGTCACAGCTCGAAGGGCAGTTGAAGACTAGTAGATCAGAGCCTTCAGAGACTTCAGTTCATGTTGGTATCTCTACAGATATCTTCTAGATTATATCTTGAAATGTGGATGAACCTGGTAATGAATAAAATCCTGTTTCTGTAACTGAAAAGATGACCAGTAGTGTTGATGAGTTGGGTTTTTTGTGCATGTTTATGTGAATTTTGACAACTGTCTGTTAGTAATTTGGTAGTGTTTATGTAAGTCACTCTGAAGCAATCACACAATCTGAAATCTTTTTTCAATTGGCAAAAAAAAAAAAAAATTACTTAGGTTTAAGTGGTTTTTTTATTATCCTGAAAATTGTTCTAGGGTGATGGGAGGGAAAGGTTCAGTCCTCTGTTTTACTTTTTGGTGAGCACTGTACTAGATAAGTGTTCATCGTATAATAGAGGGTAAAGGAATGTAGAGACATGCACAGAGTATTTGTATCTGCTTAAACAAGCATCCTTTGTGGATAAGTAGAAATCATTCTTACTGGAATTTCAGTCCAGTGCATGTAAAAAAAGCTGCAAATACATTTCAGATGTAAATTCCTCACTGGAATAAGGTGACTTCATGGGAATTAACATGATGCCAGAAAGTGTTTTATTTTGCCTGCTGGTATTTTTCTTTTTAAGCATTATTTTTTCTAAGTACAGCCTTTTCTGTTTATTTGGACCGGTTACATGATAGCAGCTGATATTTCTCCTTTGCTTTAAATGGTTTCTAAGGTTTTTTGGATGTCTACTTCATAGTTCAAAGTCTACAGTGATCTGGTTTATTCTATTTTTTTCTTCTCGTTCCAGTAGATTACTTTAACCTTGCTTCTGCTTCCTTGTTCCCCCTGCCCCCATCGTTGTAGCTCCTGCCTACACTGAAACCAGGAGACAAACGGTCTGCTTTAGAGCTGTGATTCATACACAGTTCACAAGCTATTGGTTGAGTCAATCAGTCCTCTTGTGCTTGCCTACAGCATAAGTGTCACCACTGTGGCACCGTGACCTCCTCCCATTCCCCACACAGCCTCAAGCCCTCGTTCCCACTTGGGCATGACTTTATCCTCCCAGTCCAGAGGAATTGATTTCACTCTGTGGGATGGGTGTTTCCAGTACAGCCTCACTACCATTTTTTACTATTGCTTGTCACTGCTCTACTCTGAGACAGTGCCAGGTTATCTGATTGTGTCCTCCTGGAAGCTGAGTGGGGAATGTTAGTACAGCAGGGAAGGTGATACCTGATGTCCCGCTAAGCCCCCACATTCCACTGGGAGGTGCCCTTTGGCAGAGGTGTGGGTGCCATAGGGACCAGCTGGGTGGTTGTCCAGTGAACGGCTGTGTGAACTGTGGAAGGAGTTAGAAAGCTGGGTGTCACCTTGCTCTTCTTCCATCTGTAACCAAGGAAACCGATGGCTGCTGGGAAGGGAGGGAGCTTCACACCTGTTAGGATATTTGTGGTGTTCTAAGAATCAGCCTTCAGATGGGTCTGTCCTTCAAATGAATCACTGAAGCACGGTCCTTTTCTCTAGCAGAAGGTAAGGATTGCCTAGTAGTTCTGGAAACAGCAGCAAAATAACCCTTTGTGTGTTAACAGACCTAATTGAAGATGAATGTGGGAATATGTGGAGCATGGTAGAAGCAGAGATTTGGATCAAGATGAAGAGGGTTGAACTTTTAGATTGGCATGAAGGAGACTCACAGACCGTGGTGGCTGCAGAGGAGGAGGAGGTGTTGTCCACCAGTATTGGCAGGACTTGAGAAGCTGTAGACAAGCAGAGAGGAGGAAGGGAGTGCTCAGCTGCAGAAGGACTGAAGGAGTTTAAAGATAGGCCTGTGTAGGCAGGCCGGTGCATTATGTGAGGAAAGGGCAGTATAACTGATATTCATTGTTACTGAATCTGGAGAGAAAAGAACTGCGGTGAGGATTTTGTCAGAGACAGTGAGAATAAACATGTTAAAATGCAGGCGTATTGATAGATGAGACTACTTTGTTGTGGAGGAGGGTGTTTACACAGCTGGTGCTAGAGAAGTAAACTGGAAAATAGGGATACAATCAAGATGAAATCTGAAAAATATGAGATTTGAATTTTTTAAGGGTAATTCTCTTGGTAATAGGTGAATAGGTGAAGCAGAAGACTAGAAGCCAGCATTCTTCATGAAAGATGCTGACTTTTGCCATTGAAAGTGATTTTGCATCATTTGCCTGTGTAACTGCACTATTATTTATACGTTCTTCTACAGGATGTTTCCATTTACTTTTCCTTATAATAGAAGATTCCTCTACACTGTCCAGAAACCATTTCCTACTGCTATAGCAATAAACTTTCCTGAGACTTAAGAAACAAACTTGGGTGATTTATATAGATTTATACTACATCTTTTCTCTTTTTGATTTTGATAGCATTTCAAGAAAACAACCTTGATGTAGTCCAGGAGTTCTTACAGATTTCGTATTCACAGCTTCCCATCAACTCACACTGAGCTTTCCCTACTTATTAACTGTAGTTACTGTAATTAAGGATTTTAAAAAAGGTTTAACCAGTGTACTTGGATAGTATAAAGCTTGGATGGCATTAAATGTGTAACTCAAGATTACGAAAATTCTAATATATTAAAAAGTGGAACAGTTGCTTTACTATACCTGGTTTTGTAGTACATACGTAGAGTTACAAAGTGAACATAAAGAAGTCACCTGATGCACTTCTTTCCATGTTTGTTACCAGAAAGTCTTTTCCACCTTAGATGTCAAAAATCACTTTCCTTCGTAAACTTCTTGACCTCTGAAAGTCAAGTGAGCTTTCTGTATGTCTGACATTAGCTCTAGGAATAAAAGTTCTGAAGTGAGCTTTGGTTGACAGTGTTAGTAGTGACATGTAAGAAAGTAGAAACTTTTTTTCTAACTTCATTGGCTTTCCAAAGTAAATTGACATAAAAATCTCTTTTTCTAAGTAAAATGGAGCTCAGAGATGTCCCATTTAAACCAGAAAGTAATTGCTGTTTTTACATACTGACTTTTCTAAGCCAAAGGGGTGTTTTCTCCTAAATCATTTATCTTAGCAGAATTCCTTTTTAGTTAAGATGAGCAAGAGATAAAAATAAGCCCACTGTTGTCCATCCACAAAGTGAAATGATGTAATCCTCTGAAATAGGAAGTAGGTTTGCAGTGGTATTTCTCTGCTTTTCATCAGCAGTAATGTTTGTAATACCTATTTTTGAAACTTTTCCCTTTTTTCAATAGAAGATAAGAAAAGGTTTCTTAATACTGATTTGATACCAACCAAGCTCTTTTGCATTTTAGAAGGTGCAGTCCTCTTTCTATCTATATCTTATTTATAAACACCCACACAACTCCCAGTTGGTTTTCTGAAAATCAAAGTCAGTTTAGGACATAATTTTCCCAATATTTGTTACTCTACCTCATTATTTTGAGCTTTTGAGCAAGCCATGAACTTTTAAAAGGACAAACCTCCTTCAAGCTGGACTACTACACACTTGACTTAGCAATGTATGAATCTGATTTAAAGTTGGAAAGGATAGTGCAAAGCAATAGAGAGTTGCTGTTCCCACTGATGTGGCATGTGTGAGACCACTGCTGGGGTTGTCACTATGTCTAGTTGTTATATTTGAGTTTTAAAATAGTTGTACATAATCTAAAGGCTTAATGAAAGTTTGCAAATAATTTGTCTTTTAGCCTAGCATTCTGTTTTGCTTAGTGGTGATAAAGTTTAAGACAACTTGTTTTACAAGATCTTACAGGAAAAGGAGATTTTTTTTTTGATAGGAAAAGCTCTTCTTCCAGCAGCTAGTGCCATAGCAGCGTGTAATGGAGTAATAAGACAAATTCAAAATAGCAGGAAGATGTTACTTTTGCTGAAGTCGTTAACTGTTGGAATCTAGGGCGGCTATTGCAGAATGTCTCCACATGGAACTCTTTATTTTAAGATGTTTTCAAAAGGCTTGCAGACTCGCTCCAGAATTTTGCACTAAATGCAGGAACTGGTTGTTGAACTTTACCTATGTCATCCAGGTGAGATACAATGGCTTATTTCATCATTAAAATTCTTGGTTCCTTTCTTTATATGAAATATAGATACAGAGAGGTTTACTTAGACTTCTTGGTCTTGTAAGAGCCTCCTCCTCCCCCCTCACAGGCTTTTTGAGCTCTGCTCTAGAGGACTGGTTTTCTACCAAATGCGTGTGCTTGCTTCTTCAGTGTCTAATGTTTCTTTTTAGGAAGAGGATGGAGACTATACTTACGTAGAAAGACTTAGAATCCCACTTGATCATGGGACTCTGTTGATGATGGAAGGAGCTACCCAGGAGGATTGGCAGGTAAGAACTCCTTGACACTGTTTATGTGCTTTACTTGCAATGCAGTTTTCCAGATATGCTGAGGCACTCCCATGAGGGCATGGGACATTCTGCTTCCAGTGGCACAATCGTTTTCCGAGGCGTTAGTGTTGCTTTCTGCCTCAGAATTTCATAGCACCCACAGAAGCAATAGGTTTGCTTTTCATGTGCCAAGTGTTGCAGTAGGAATCAGCTCAGATGTTCGAGCATTAAAGTTCAGCAATAAAGGTTGCAGCCTGCAGTGGAAAGAACAAAATCAATATAGAAACTTAGAATATTGAAAAGTTGTAACTTAATTTAAGACTTCCACAGTAATGTGCAAAGACTTTTTGTTTTCAATGGCCCTGGGCAGTCAGAACCTGATTTTTTTACCTTAGCTGTTTAGAATTGTGGATAAAAAGCCGTCGCAGGAAATGAAGGTTTTAGTCATTGTTTGATTACCTGTATTTTAAATGCACAAGGTCATGCTTTTTCTCCCCCCCCCCCATGCCACTTACAGCACCGAGTGCCTAAGGAATATCATTCCAGAGATGAACGAATAAACTTGACATTTAGGATCATTTATCCAGAACCTGATGGAGTTTGGAAGTGAAGAGCCACTTTGGACATCGGTGGATATACACCCACAGCAGATCTAGAGCCTTAGATTGCTACAGATTTAAACAAAGCCTTACAGGAACAGAGTTTCTTGAAGTGATGAGGAAAAGAGTTGATATTATGAAGACCTTTGGCAATCAGAAGCTGCCTGTGTTATGTGGACAGAAATTATATGTTATTAGATGATACTAAATCGCAGGCTTTAAGTTTGTGAACAGTGATTCTTCTTAAAAGAGCACAAAGCACGTGAAAGATTTAAGAGGTCCCAACTGGAGCAGACAGATTCAGTTAGCAGATAGTTTTGTGCCTTGTCTTGTCTCTCCTTTATTCCCAAGTCGTGATCTGTGTTGGAATGACAAGATGGGATTCTTTGATGTAAAGCCACCTCCATGTGTCTGTACAGAAATGAGAAAGCTGCACTTGGTGATGATCTCTGGGTATTACTCATTTCACCAAAGGGTAGTGCACTGCTTTTTATCTGTAGGTTGCAGAGTCTTTTCCAATTAAGCAATCAGTTTCATAATTTCAATAACTACTTGAATTATACTGGTGTCTAGTGGAACAGGGGGTCAAGGCTCTCTTCTGCCATGCACTCTGTGGTCAGACTTTATCGTATTCATCCATGGAGACAGGACAAGGAGGACAAGGCAAAGGCAAGCAACAGAGGCACCTGATGACCCTGCTCCTGGGTCAGTGCATATTGCATTAAAGAATATCTCTCGGAGGGTTATCTCTTGAGCCTCTGTTGTCACAGATCAGCAGTCAGCACCTCAGACCAGATTCCAGGCTGACTTGCTGGAATCCTTCAAGTTTGTCTGCTGCGACTTGCTGCTAGGAAGCAGTGGGCTGATGACTGCAGTCTGGATGTTAAGTCAGGAGTGTTGCCTATGTGGTTAAATTCTCACTGCAGCTAAATATCATCACTCTACTGGATGAAATCATAGGTTTGGTCCATCTTCACTGTCTGCCTGCAGTAGGATCTAAACACAGGTAAATACCCTATGCCTTGTTATCATTGTTCAGCAAGCTAACGTCCCTCTGCATTGTAAGAATAAATTGGTATTGAGAAAATATCTGTCTTTTCTTAGCCAGCATTTGTTGGGGTTTAAATTCTTACTTGATAAGAACGGTCAAGTTATTAATACTCAGTTACGCCTATGTTTTAATGTTATTGATGACATCAAGAACGTAAAGGTTGAGCCATTTCGCTCCCTGTGGTCTGAAATTGGGCAGAATCATTTCCTAGAAGCAGCTTCTCCACCTAAATCACCATACATTATTCTCCTAAAATGAATTAATGTTATTAGAAAACTTAACTTTGTTATGTAATGATGTCTTCACTTTAATCCCAGTTTGTACAGAAATGTTTTTGGAGTGTATTTAATGTTATTTCCTTGCATTTGAATCTTTTCTCTAGGCTGTATAATGTATTTCCTGGGAATCAGAGTTGAAGGAGGCAGATACTTTCATGTTTACTTTCTTTGGGTCACTGGAGCTTTGTGCACATCCCTGTATGTGTGTCAAGGTTTGGCAGTGGTGACAGAGAGTGGTTTTCCTTAACCAAGGGACAGTGCTAATTTCTCAAGATATTCTGAGAAGGCAACGCTTTTGCCCGTATCAGTTCATACAAGCTCCATTTGTTTTCACTGTGTTAAGAGTAGCCAGGCTGCAAGAAAGAGTAGGAGATGGGGATGAGTTGGAAACTTTTAAACCCCCAAACCTCAGCTTATGGAAATTGCAACTTATTCGAATTCAGTGAATCTATGGCACATAACTAATGGCAGGACCTTGGAGGCTGATACTGTTGTGGAAGAGCAGTTTTTCACTTCCTTTCCTGGTTTCCATTTGTAATGTTAGCAAATTTTGGTTTAGTTTTGTTACTTCCTTTGATTTGGGAAAAGACCAGGTTTTCCTCCCCAGAAGTGAAATGATTTATAGGAGAAATGTTCTATCCCCCAGCACTCCTTTTGTTGCTGGAGTCTACTGCATTCTGCTTTTTCTCACGTGTCCGCTTCGCTGTATCCAAATCTGGTTGACAGTGAGGAGAAGGCATATGGCATCGTTCCCCAGCCTGTCCTGTGTGTACTAGCTGCAAGGGGAACAGTTGGCCTAGAGGTCAAGTTTCTTTGTCAGCTGGGAACTTGTGGGTCCTTCCTTCCTTCCCCCACCTCCTCCCCCAAAAAGTCAGCTAGCCAGATGGCAGCAAATTGCAACCTCCTGCCTTCTGAGACAGCAGGAAATGGCTTTGAGCAGAGGAGATTCCAGCCCAGAGCTCCTCAGGAGATCTTTCTGCAGGGACATTTTTCCTGTCGGTAGGAATTTGTTCCTGAGTGCTACAGGCATTCTTACTGAGTTCTCAAAATGGGTGTACGCAAAAGTGAGACTTGAGGTCTTGAGCCTGGTGGTGTTCCCATGGCACCTGAAGATTTTTCACTAGAGACCAGGGCAACTTGCAAATTTCTTGTACTACTGTTCAGCTGTTTCTGCTGTTGCAGTCAGGTGCAAAGGGCAGCATGTTTAGAATGGTAAATACGCAGTTAGGTTCCGTTCTATAACTTAAAGATAGGTGGAGGAACCTTTCCCCTAGTTGCATGGATTTGAAAACAGTATTTCTAAAAATGTCATCCAAAAGAATTACTTTCCAGTTATAAAGATTGCTTTCTTCCTTCTCAGGACTGTTGTCACAGTACAATGTTCTCAGCCAAAAACTTTTTGAAAAATGATTTAAACTCAGAATACACTAAGGTAAAGTAAAATATATTTTTTATATGTACACAGGGGATTTGAGGGCAGGGGGCTGGCCTGGGGGTTTTGTTTTTGTAGTTGGCACCAGATTCTGTCCATCTGAGGTGCTGCAGCAGCTGCTAAGAGCTGCTTTGCTTACGGAACACCTCTGTATCATTATTTTCTTTGTGTGGAAGATACAAACTGTGGGTTTACTTTTTTCCTTTTCTTTGAAATACAGAATGGTTTGGGTTGGAAGGGGCCTTGAATATTTCAGCAGAGTATATGTGTTTCTTCCAAAAAATGCTCAAAAATTGCATTCTTCAAAGCTGTTCATCTGTGGCTTTCAAACAGGTGGAATCTACTAACAATCCCAGGTAAGATTCCCTTTTCCAAAACAGCCAGCACCTTTTCCAAAATGTAATGGCCCTCAGATTTGATGATAAGGAGCAGATAAATGGTAGCTGTCTTTGGTAAGGATGGACAGTAGCCTGCCTTCCTCAGGGAACATGCAGGATGGAGCTGTTCTGAAAAAAAACCAAAACTGGGTCCCTATGTAACCATTCATTTATTTAACAGCTAGATAGGCCATAACATTATTAATTAACCACACTGGTGTCAGGCATCACTCTGTCCCCATGCTACTTGTAATCATTTCATCACAGAATACTTGAATATTCAAGTACAAACTCTTGGTGAAGTTGGAGTATATCTGATTCAATACTGCACTTTTGGGCCACAGTGGGTTGATCTGAGCACACAACGTTTAAAATCAATAGCAAAGTTCTGTCACTTCTCTGCTCTGGGTTTGTTTTAGGGGTTTTTTTTTGGTTTTGTTTTTTTTTGTTTTTTTTTTTTTTGCTTTTTGGTGGGGGTTTTTTGTGTATGTTTTGTTGGGTTTGGGGCGGGGGTTTTGTGAAAACTGTTTGGGATATTCAGTTTTGATGAGCTTTAAAGCCATAGATAATTTTACTCCATCTGTATCAGATGAATTCTACCTGTGTCTTTTCTGCTTGTCATGACTGATAGGGTTAGTATAGCCACACATAGTAATTTATAGCTACAAATAGTAATTTATAGCTACAATAGTAATGTAGAAGGAGACAGGGTGCCAGGAAGGGGTTAAGAAGTCAGAACTTTCATACTATAGTGTTGGCAAAATACAGAGGACTGTTCTCCTGGGATTTAGGATAAAAGACCCAATCGTATGGTGAGTGCTGTGAATCCACGTCTCAGTTTTGAGACAAATTTCAGGAGAAAACGCCCTGGAATGAGCGTTTCCTCTAAAGAGAAAGGTCTTCAATAACTCCCTTCTCTTCTGCCAATGTGAGAAATTGATACCAGCAGGTGAAAGTGAAAAAAAAAAAGAACTGTTTATTAACAAAAACAAAGGCTTGGCAGGGGTGGTGTGCCTGCAAGACACAGAAAAGGATTGAATAAATGCTAGATATGAACTTGCAGAAACTTACCCTCCACCCACACACATCCCCTCCACACATCCACCCACAAAAGAACAAAAAACACCTCAAAAATGCCCGGGGAAGAAAAATACACAGGCTGACCGCGTGGCCCAGAAAACAAAATGGCAACTGGTCCCTCTGTCTCCAGGAAGAGGAGTTCACACAGCAGCCCGGAGCAGAGCACTTGGGAAACCTGTTGATCCTCTGGCATTGGTTTTCCTCCTCACAGCAGGTGAAACTGGTGGATTTTGATGTCCTTTCTTTTGCTGGCTCAGTCTTTCCTGAAATTCTGACCAGCCGGGGCCATCTCCCAGGCTCCCTGTCTCGGAGAGGGGGGGGAAAAAAAAAAAAACAAAACCAAAAAACTGCTGAAAGAATTTGCTGATGAAAAGCCTCCAGGCCAGGGGAAAGAAAAAAACCAAAAAAACCCCAGAAGCTTCTTGTCTAAATCAGGGAATATTAATCCAGCAGAGGTAACGAAGTAACAATCCGTGTAGCCACCGGCCACACCTGAGAGAGAGAGTTTGAGCAGAGCCCAGGGTTCCCAGCCTCAGGCCCACCTGTGGTTCATCTCAAAGATACAGCAGCCATTTCTGGGCATAAAGCAGATGATTAGGGAATAAAGTGTCATAAAATCACCCCAGGACGATCCATAATGCCTCCTCCTCAAGTGCTGCTACTATTGCCTTAGCTCAAAAGCATTTAACACCCACTTCGTCTTTTCTGGTCATAAACCTTTTCAGAGTGGAGAGGAAATCTGCCTCACTGTGGTTTGTTTTCAAAGTGCTTCTTTTCCATCCTTGTGGTTTCCATAGCAACCTGGATAATTTGTTTAAATTGGAGCATTCTGGCCTGTCCTGCCTGCACCTGAGTTCTGCTGAGATCTTGCAGGTATCATCTCTTCTTGACACGCTTGGGACTGACTGGTGAGGGTTGGCCATGAGAGTGCTGGCCCTTCCCAAAGAGTCATCAAAGTGACAGATGTGTGCTTTCTGCCCTGTTGCCCTGTTTGATTTACCTCCTTCTCCTTCTGTGTAGTGTTCAGTACAGCTTTGTGGAGTTATTGCCAGCTCCCTTGAAGCTGGCAGGTCTTTGGGGGCTCATGCTGGGAAAGCACCTCTTGGGGAGCTGGGAGGCCTTGTTTTAAGTAAAGGGAGTGGGGACTGTATTGAAGAATTTTAATCAGAATAAGGAGCAAGGAGGTATGTTCCATGGCCCCCATTGTTTGATTCAGGTTTCCCAGCAGAAACAAAAACCTTGTTTTGTTCACGCAGGAGATTTTGCTGGCTGAGCAAGACTTAGAGTAAAGTCTTCACATCACAGGAGATCATCCTGACAGACAGAGCTCACTGGATCAGAATGGTGCTCAGCTGAAAGTTGTTTGCATCTAAACTTGTGTGTGCAGCTGCTTTGCTGGTCACAGAAGGTGTTACTTGTTCTGTTGCTGTGCTCCCGTTGTGGAGGCATCACATAGATCCATGCTGAAGAGTGGGTTGGCATTACAGCTGTTCTCTGAAATGCCAGTGCCAGTCCGCTGCCCTGGGCATGTGTTTCCAGCAACACCCTTGTGCCAAGGCAGACTGCCATGCAGCCTGCAGTGGCTGACCTTGGGAAGTAAGCTGCCAAAGCATGATCCCTTAAAGCAAAAAAAGAGCAGAAAAAAGGCTACTTGGAAGAACACACAGACTAGAAAAGAGCCACAGTGCTGAATGGGATGGGATTTGTAGCTGTGACTTACCACAGAATTATTGGGTCCTCATCGTCATTAGGGAGGGCTGTGGGAAGGCTTCTTGCCTGAAGAGCTTCTGATGCAGAGAGCAAAAGATAAAGCAGGAGTGAGCGGAGACGTGACTTGCCAGAGGGTGTACTGGCCTAGATATACAACCCACACTCCCCGGCTGGTTTGTCAGGCTGCAGAATCTGCATGGTTCCCAATTTCCTCTCCCCACGTCCTGCTTTCTGGGGGTGGATCCATGCCAAGGAGGAGACAGTCTGTCCAACTGACATGGCATGCCTTTAGCTTGAGATACCTGGGGGAGCTTGGAGAGGAGGGGCCACAAGGTGCAGGCTCCCCAATTTTTTGGGAGAAGCAAGGGCAAGTGGTGGAAGAGGGATTAAAAATTGACTGGTGGTGTTTTCTCTTGGGAAGCAGTGGGAGGCAAAGGGAGGGGAAGTGGTGGTCACATCAATGAGAGAGTGTCTGACAAACTGCATAATGCAAAATTTGCCAGTACCTGCACTGTTGAAGCCATGACAGTTCATGCCAGAGAAGAGATTGTTACCCTGGAATAAGCTGACAAGCCAGCCTGAAGAATCCTCCCAAGCCTCAGGGCAAGGAGAGCGATTGAGTGAGGCAGGGCAGGGTGGACACAGGACACAGCATCTTGGTGCTGCGACAGCCGCAGGTAGAAAAAAATGTCCTGAGCATTGGCTGCTTCTCTGTAACATTCTTGTATTTCGCACTGATCATTTTATCCTCGTGACCTCACCGGTTATCTCCTGGCTTTACTTCCCTTGCAGAGACTAAAGTGGCTCTATTTTACCTTAGGAAAGCTGCTTCTTGCTATTGAACAGATCATTCCTCAGCTTTGGGTGCTATGTGCTTTCATCTGACAGGAATGGGGTTATTCTGCCTGTCCACATTAGCACCCCTCTGGCTCCTCTTTGCAAGGCAGGACTTCACTTGATGAACCATCAGTCAACAATTCACTACTGTGGTTGTTAAAGTTTTTGTCTAAAGTCCCCAGAAAGGCTTAGAGATTGAATAAAAAGGTCTCAAGGATTAAGTTACTTGAAGCCTGATAGTTCAATTGTCAAGACACTTCTGTTTTAATCTCTAGACCACAGTTGATTGCTTTCTTGATTGCTTACAAATAGACTTATAAAGAAGAGAAAAAATGAAATTTATTCTCCTGAAATAAGTGGATGCTGTAAAGTGTTTACAGCTGCAGAAAAAAATGGAAGATAAAAATCCATCAGAAGTGTTAAGATCTGATTTGTGGCACCAACTTTAAATTTTTAATTTTGACTCATATAGGAAAGATTTTCCTTTTGCTTGAATTTCAAAGCAGCCAGAGCCTTTGTGGCCATGTTCTCTGCTGGCCAGGCCTTCCTTGTTATATTTGAGATGTGTGGTCAGTTTTGTCCAAATCTGAGAGAGGATGGGAAGCCTCAGAAATAATTCAATTTCTTCAGCTCTTGCAAAGCTCAGCAGTTGGGTACAGAAGAGAAACCAAGACAAGTGCTCTGTGCTCTGGCAGCTCTGGGTTACACTGGGCCTTCCTGGCAAGGAGCAGGAGAATCCTCCTCTCCTCTCTGCCTTGCCAGTAGTGTTTCTGCTCTCCAGCTAACTCGTGTCCCAGGAGGCAGCACAGAATGCATGGCCATCAGCACTGTCCCAGCCACCAGCTCAGTGTGGAGCATGTGGAGGGTTGGAAATCCCCAGGATTCATCAGCAAAGTTCTTCCCTGCACACAGAAAGTCTTTTTTCTTCCTGGACATTTTTAGTAATTTTGTGGGGCAGAATGTTTCTTCCAGGTTTTGAACCTGAGACAGAATGTCCTGAACTAGAAAGCCTAATTTCTGTGCTGGTAACTTGATAGGGTCACAGTAACAGCTGGACATTGTAATACCTTAACATTTAAAGCCATGGGAGGTTAGAGGTTTTACTTCATGTGGCAGCAACTTATACCAGCAGGAATATTCAAAGCAGTCAGTATCTTAATTAGTTTAAGGTATAGTTTAATTCTTTAAAGAGCTAAGTTTTCTGCAATCGCTGGTCTTCGGTCATTGGAAGCACACTTTTTTCTTGTATCCTTATATCACCGTGTCCTGGTGCATCAATAACGGTGCTGGGAAAAGCTGCCATTCCTTTTGATGCCTGTGAGGCCAAACGAGGGAAATTTAATGTAACAGGCTTTTGTCAGGAAACACTTTGCAGCTCTCTTTCAAAACAAAGAGTTTTATTACTACATTTATTGCTAGTGGTGTGATGACAGCCAAATGCTGTTCACTTGTGAGGTGCAACTGAAACACTGGCTTTTCTCTTCAGCTGTCACTTTACAATTTAAACAATTCCACAGCAGCAACAGGAAAGAGAAGCCGGGCTTCAGGGATGGGCTGAGGAGGATCATACCATGAAGCTCTCTGTAAAAAAGAAAAAGTTGGGAATCAATAACCTGGCTGAATTTCCCACTCATTACTTTAGGGAGACTTGGAAAGAAATTTTTCATCTAAAATGGCCAAGTTGTATATAGAAATGAGACACATACAAATGTGACAAACCTTTTCTCTTAAAATGCTGTTTTGTCTAGAAAATTACCTTAAAACCTCAATAAGTGTCAAGGGGACACCATTTCTGCGGCAGATTGCCTGGTGAGATGTAAAAATCCTTTCATGCTCCTATAGTCTGTACACCGGACATATCCAGTTTGAAACACCCCTCAGAGAACTTGCCCATCCTAGCAATTCCTTGCTACGTTGGGAAGAGCTTTCTCATGGAAGCAGCTTTAGTAGAAAAAAGTTCTCATTAGCTGCCTGCAAAGATTCCAGCAGAGACCTGAGCCTCCTGGTACAACTCACAGGTGCCTTGCTGAATGTAGCTGCCCTCCAATATATGGGAAGTGCTGTCAGGGAATCTCCTCATGCTTTATTGCCTGAGGCTTCTCCCTCATCTCATGCTGTGGGGAACAAAAATTGTGGTGCTCAGGGTGTAAAGGAGACCCCCGGCCTGCGGGAGGCTGGAAGAAGAGTGTGCCACTGAACAAGCCAGATCTTCTCTTGCCATTGGAGATTTCCAATCCTGCAGCTAAGGCCCTGCCAATACCTGCCTGCTGCAAAGGAGAGACGTGCTTATTCCTCACCTGTCCTGTTGCCTGCAGGGCTCCCCACGGCTGCCCCCAAATGATGCCAGGCAGGATGCCCCTTGGCATGGCCCAAGGAATGTGAGGGATCCGTCTTTAGAAAAACACTTCAAGGGACACGTCAAACATTTAAAATGCTGGCTGCATGTTGCCCTGCTGGCTGCCTGACTGCATGAGGGTGTGTGATCCTTCCTGTAAGATTACCCTCAGGCAGTCAGCTGCTGGGCTGGCTTGGCTTTAAGCTAATTATTTCAAAGGGAGAAAATGTTAAAAGGCTACTGAAGTCAAAACGCTGGAAAAGAAGGTAAAGGATATCCAACCAAATACATAAGGAAAGGGATATGACAAACCTGAGCGCATAGCTCTTGTGAGTTGTTAGCCAGTTAATTCCCTGGTGTAAATGCATTCACATGTGCTGGAGAGAGGCCTGGCTGCCCAGGTAAGCTGCATTCTGTGTGCTGCACTTTTGTTATGATAGCTAGAAAGAAACAAGAGTTTGTCTTTCTCCAGGCAGAAGCCTAAGAGTGGGTTTCAGCTGGGTCTTTTTGGGTGACTTGGGTTCCCCCATCAGAAAGGTACACTATGGAATTTAAATCAGATGTGCATGTAGAGAAAGAGACACAAAGACTTCTGCTTTTGGAGGTAGTTTGTATTTGCTGCCTGTTTATTGGTGTGTCATCTCTAGATTGTAAGCGGTATCTATTAGGTTGCAGTTGGCTGAATGTTTTTATTGCTGTTTTAAAAATGGTTGTTCCAAGGTATGAATTCTAGTGGAGAGAGAACAGCAACTCCTTCCTCTTTCCTGATAGAAATCAGTCCTCAGACCAGGATGCTGAGTGGGGATGTGCACAGCAAGGCGCTGTGTGGTGGTTGGAAATGCCAGGACAGCAAGAGGCAGCTTTTACTCTTGAGTATGTTTTGGGAGGATATTTGAAACCTACATGCTGGCTATGGATTAAGGCATCCTGCTGGGAAGCAGCTTATCCTGTTGGCTCTCAAAGGACCGCATCAACTCTGACAGACAGCGAGGTTACTGCTCTGTTTCGGGACATGAACTGTGGTGTTCACTGTGACTGCCCAACTGCAGGTGGTTTCTGTAGAAGTTCAAAAGTTTCTTTTCCTACAGGAAGAGGTGGATATCTCTCTCCGTCCTCTTCTTAATCTTTCCCTTCTATGGCATGAGATCTGATAGCCAGCAAAAGGATAATAATTAATAGGCTGTGTGTGTGTTTCCAATAATCACATTTTTAAATGAATAACCAGATGACAAGCTAATTTCCGTGGTGCTGTTTCAGCAGTGATAATTGTTTCTCCTCCATTTTAACCTGGCGTTTTAACTACCCAGGGCCCCAAAAATGCATATGAAATGTTCCTAGCTCTGGTAAAGGTTCCATACTGCCCCTGTGCAGTGTGCTGGCATACAATGTGGCTTCATGAAAAGAAATGGAATCTTGAAATCAGGGAACGAAATGAACTGAACACAAAGGAGATGAATTATGATGAAATGAAATGCAAATGAAAAAATACTGGAAAATTCTGAAATGAAGGGAAAATATTTAAATGGAATGGGATGACATGAGTTGCACTGAAAAGTCCCAAAACTTTTCTAAATTATACCCATTGAATTCTCCATATCAGGGAACAAAGTAAGCCAAACACACAGGAGAAGAATTATGATAAAATGAAATGCAATCCAAAAAAAAAAAGAAAATTCTGAAATTAAATGAAAACAATTAAATTGAATGGGTTGACGTGAAGTGCAGTGAAATGGACTGAAACTTGCCGAAATGTTACTCATTGAAAGCACAAAATTTCATTTCTTTTCATGAAATAATACTGGGAGCAAGTGAAATTAAGGCCATGATTTAAACCGCTTGAGTAAATACAGTTTTTATGTTAGCGCCTTGGAGATCTAACTCTGGGGATTATGTCACAGGATATATTTTCTAAATTTTCTCAAATAATATCTTCAAGGCCTCTCAGTTATTACCATGGTGATCTTGCTCCAACTCAGCATTGAAATTTCCCAAAGCATTTTATAATCATATTTGTGAGGGTATTAAATATTTGCTCTACCTGAGTTTGCCTTTATACTGAACTTTCTGTAGGAAACCAGACAGGCAGTTTGGACTAGGACGAGTGTTGAAGTTCAGATATCAAGTTAACCAACCTTTTTTTGACAGAACCTTGGATACCTTTGGGCTAGAGTAGATTACATTTACCTTGCTTCGAATAAATGTGCAATGTTTTTCTGCACTGCCAGAACAAGGCTCCTATATCATCTTGTGTCTTCATGAGAGACAAGCTCAGCCCCAGAAATCCTCCAAGTTGGTCATCAAACTTGTCTTCTTAGAGGGCTGTACTGAGGAAACAGAGTTCAGCCTTCGCTGTGCTGCAGAATCAAGTTGTCAGGAATTTAAGTGGTTGTAAATTGAGCTTTTGGAGAGAAAGTTGTACTGCAGCAGGGATGTATGGGCTAAATTTAGCCACTCAAATCAACAGTCAAAAACACAGCCTTCTGCTGGAATGATTCAATTTGACCAAACATAAAATTATTCCCATATTAAGCTAATAGTATCTCCCAATAAAAAGGCTTCAAACTGACCCTGGCCCTAAAGCTGCCTTGGGGAGCCAAGAAGCCAAGAGATTGCAGCCAGGTGTTTCATAAAGCCAAGGCTCTTAATGTTTCTTTTACACTGGCAAGGAGCAAAACAGCCAGCCTTCTGGAAACACAGTAGCAAGTGCCTCTGGTCCCCTCTCCCCTAAAACTGTGTTCTTGTTCCATTTTATCCCCTTTGAGACAGGGCTGCAATTAAAATGGTTTGTTCCCAGTGCAGGTCCTGAAACATTGCCACTGCTAAGGCAATTTGAAAGGAGGAGGGATCAGTCCTAAGATTTACCCAAGGCTGAGGAAGGTTGAGACTTTCTGATGGTGAACTCACAAAAACAGGGCCATTTCTGTGTGCTGGACTATGGCACAGGACGTGTACTGTTTATGTAAGCTTCTGGGGTTTTTTTTCGGAGCATTTATCTTCCTCTGCACAAAGAACATGTTTTATGGCAAAACACAAACTCGCACTGGCTGCAGGTGCCTCAGCTTGAGCACAGAGCCAGGGCTTCTGGGGTGAGTGTAGATCCCACTGTGGGCTAATTGGCAACCCCTGCTGGTAGTGCCCTGGGTGCCTCCACACTCCCGTGCTGTGCTGCATGTGCACACCGAGCATGGGGGTACTGAGTGACTGACTGCTCGGCAGACCTCGGGGCCTGAGTGCATTGTCCTTGTCCCCTTAGCATCACAGAGCAGAATTCCTGATACTGTTGCTAAGCCTCTGCTTCCTTCCCGGCTCCTAACCAAGCTTCAAAAATATCCTCGAGTGGGTGAAGCTATACTGGAGAGTGTCTTTATGGGAATCATCTAACATTAGCCCTGAAGAGGGGACAGACTAACCATTTCAGGCTCTTCCTCCCTCATGCTTTTCTACTCCCCTTCCCTCTAGCTCCTTTCCTGTTCCTATCACAAGTTTTTCTTATGCTGTTGGGTTTTTCCATCACTGAGAGTGCTTGGCACGCACAGCTTTAAAGCATGGTTCCAGCCGTCACTTATTTGCAAGCTTTTGTTTCAGCTCAGTAATACTTGTATGCCATTTTCTGTCTGAGGATCTGATTCTGCATCATATCAAAGCAGCACCACAGAGCCTACAGAGGAATGGAAAATTTTAGGATCCCTTCTAAAAGGAAAAAAATGGAGTCACACTGAAAGAGGCGTTTAAGCTTCGTTAGAGGTGGCAGACTTGGGAACAAGATCCCAGAGTCCTGCTTAACCCTGTGTTGCTGATGGTTCTTGCCTGGGTCCATTCCATGTGATCTGTGCAGTTTAGGTCTGGGTCACTGTAACATTGGGGTATTCAGATTTGGGCTTGCCTTGGAGCTTCCTTTAACCATGGGTTTGGTACTCTGACGGGTAGCGATCAGCTGATGTGATGAGTCTGTCGGTACTCTTTCGTAGCCATAGAAATCATGGTATTGATAAAAAAAGCAGCGCGGTGAGACGCAGAAAGCTGAAGTACCGCTGTGGCAGTCCGGGGCACCCCTGAAGCCCCACTGGGTGCCGCGGGGCAGGAGAGGGATGCCCTGGAGGTTAAGGGGAGAGGAGGCGGGAAGGGGCGACGGGATCGAGCGCGATGGCTCCCCCGCCCCGGGCTGTACCCGATCCCCCCCTCTCCGAGGGGCCGCGGCGGGCGGGGGCGGCGGTGCGGGGCCACGTCATGCGGAGAGAGCGCCCGGCCGGCCGCGAGTGGGCTCCGCCGCGGCCCGAGTGCGCTGCCGTCTGAGCATGCTCCCGCGGGGCTCCGCCGGCCTATATAACGGGGCCGGGGCGCCGGCGGCAGCGGCAGCGGCTCTGCTGAGGCAGCGGGGGAGCAGCGCAGCGCGCTCCTGTCCTCACCGTACTGCGCCTCTCTGCGCCGCTCCGCTCCTCACGGTACCGCAGCGCGCCGCTCGGTACCGCGCTCCGCTGTGCCCTCCGCTCCGCACCGCTCCGCTCCGCACGGCGCGCCTCGCCGGACAGCAGCGCTCCGCACTGCTCCGCGCGGTACCGCACCGCCCCGCGGGGCCCGTCC
>VZTE01002607.1:15701-79252 GCA_013397775.1 Eulacestoma nigropectus | reverse complement strand
CGGCCCCCGCCCCCGCGGAGGGCCCTCCCGCGGGCGGCAGGATGGCCGCGAAGCCGGCCGAGCTGATGGGCATCTGCTCCAGCTACCAGGCGGTGATGCCGCACTTCGTCTGCGTGGCCGAGGAGTTCCCGCCGCCCGCCCGCCCCGCCAAGACCCCCAAGGGAAAGCTGCGGCGGCCGCGGCAGTCGCGCTTCAAGACGCAGCCGGTGACTTTCGACGAGATCCAGGAGGTGGAGGAGGAAGGGGTGTCCCCCATGGAGGAAGAGAAGGCCAAGAAGTCCTTCTTGCAGTCGCTGGAGTGCCTGCGGCGGAGCACCCAGAACCTCTGCCTCCAGCGGGACCGCCTGGGCAGCTGCCGCCTCCGCAACAGCCTCGACTCCAGCGACTCGGACTCGGCCCTCTGAGGGCGGCGGGACCCGGCCCGGCAGCGGCGGCACGGACTGGGCTGCAGGGAGCCGCGCCGCCGCCAGCACAGGAGCGCCCGGACGGGCAGCCGGATCGGGATGTTTTCTAAGAAAGCGCTTGTACCTTCGTTTCTATTTGATTGTATGAAACTCACCATTTAAAAGACAAAAAAAAAAGAGAATCTTTTCTATTCGTTAGAAGAAATGAGCTGTTTTAGATGCATTGAGCTGCTGGACTTTATATTTATTTTTGCATTTAAACTGTTGACTGCATTAATTTAATATGTTTCTACCTGAATGTCTGTTATTATTTCCATAAAAGAGTAATAAATCTGATATATTTGCACAGTACTTACTGGGCTGTCCTTATTTCAGGGATCCAGCTGTCCTTGTTCAGCTTTGAGGGGTAAAGGGATTTAAAAGCTGTTGGTAGCCAGCGCAGAGCCAGCAATGCTTTTCTTGGGGATGCTGCTTAGAGAGGTTTTGCAGGCTGTACTGTCAGGTATAAACTAATGAGACTAAAGTCAAGTTAGACTGATTTTTAAACTATTTTATTTACTTCTTTGATATCTTTGTGTTAACCTGAGTTGAGGTTTAAAGAGTGTTTATAACTGGTGCCCAAGAACCTTAATGCAACCGGGCAAGCCTCCTGCATTCACAAAAATGCGTATATAGTTTCTATTTTCATCCAAGTTGGTTTTGTGTCTTCTCCCCTTCCCCTTCTGACCCATAAATTACTTAGTGCTGCAGACAGGTTTGGTAATTGGTTAGAATGCAGTTTTATTTACTAGAGCAATTGATACTAAGTGAACATGCTTTTCTTGGAGTTTAAAAGTAAGGGGATTTTGATGTGATAAATTTGTAGGAGTGAGGCTTCTGTTGGGCTGCTGCATGTGTGTGCGTGCAGGTGCATGTAAGATTTTCTCTGTCTGTGGGGTATATGCTGAAGAGCATCTGAAGCTCTCTGCAGAATGGAAAGCAAATTCCTGGAGTGGGAATATTCTGCCTGTATTTTCTCCATTCTCTTGAAACATTCCTGTGCTAATAGTGTAATCCTGTGGTAGCACCTTCCTTCAAGGCAAGCCTCTGTCAATTAAAACTTCCCAATCAGTAGGTATTAGCTGATACTGAGCTGTAGCTAGTATTTCTCTGGTGTGATTTTCTGGGGACTTATGGCATTTCTTATGTCGTGGTTTGAGGCGCAATCATACTGATCAGTACGGAGAGGTGAGGGCTGGGGCAGAGGAAAAAGATGGACATGGTGCTGGGGAACAGGGTGTCTTGATAGGACTGGGAACCGCGGACTTGTACCCTCTGGGCACTGAAGTACAGCAGATGACCCATGCGATTGGCTCCAGGCTCTAGCAAAACCGAAGCTTGTTTCTTTCTAGCTTAAAGCTGAGGAAAATCCAGGGAGCATGGGGTGAGGCTCGTTTTTGGACATGTCCTTCACAACCCCCCTGCAGTACCCGCACCTCCAGCTGACCTCCAGCACCAGGAGAGGGTTGTGCACGCAATTCAGCAGGTAAGGAAACAGATCTGGACTCTGACCCATCCTCCTCATAAAAAAGCATTTAAATGACCCCCTGTGTCTCCCTGCATGCAGCCTGTGAAGCAGCTTGTCTCCCTTCACAGTTAGACTCTCATGGCTGCTTTCTCTGCATAGTACACACATACATAACATCCATGCACAAAGCAAAGCAACTTGACCTCCAGAACAGCTTTCAGGCAGGCAGGCAAACTGGAATCAGTAAGACCTAATCAGTTACCAGCAGTTGGGCTAATTTTCCTCACCAGATTCCTAACACTGCTTCAATTCTGGGAGTTCTGGGTTTGGGAAGGAGTTTGCAACATCTGTGGGAACTTTGTAGCCATATGCCTATATGTTGCATAATGTACACAGCTGATAAGCTCCATAAGATTTACAGAGATTGTATAGCATCTTTCCCATACTGCAAGTTTTAGGCTACTTTTCAGTTTCCCTTTGCTTTCAGGTCTGGTATAAATCCCTGTGATACACAAAATGTGGGGTAGCTTCAAGAGGCTGTGAGCACATGATCCTTGTCCCCGCTCCTAATTTTTGTTTAGCAGCTGGGATTGCTAGCAGGCCCTTTACCATTGCCATTCCCATCCCTCCAGCATGCAGCTGTGCTGCCACCACGCAGGAGGCACAGGAGCCTGTGCTGCACCAGCCAGCAGTGGAGTATCAGATACTCACTTTCTGGAAGGGTGAGAATAGCTGTGTTCCCTTTCTGTTTCAAGAGACAAATGTAGATGTTAACACATCTACAAAGAGTATTTGAAAATCTGCTGTAGCATATTTGAGGAAAATGTCATATTCCAGCGGTTAGGCTGAATAAATGAGTTTCTCTTCAACTCTTCTTTGTTAACATTTTTCTGTTCCATCTCAGAGTGAATAACATGGGAGATGCCAGTGCTAAAGATAGGCTAGTGTTTATCTTCCAAACAGTTGCAATCAAGGCGAAAGGGTGAAAAGTCAGGGTGATTTAGCTATGTCCTGGAGAGGCCTTCCTGAATGCAGCTGGGAAAATAAACCTCCCTCCCAGTCTTCCTGCGCTGCTAATTCTGAAGGTTTCTCTTGTAGTGTTTTTTAGTGTCATGACTATCATGTCTGTCTGTCCTGTAAGGATTGCAGGAAGACCTATTAAATTCACTTTAGTGAGGGTAATGACTGTATCAAAGGGGTTTGAGTCTGTCATCCATTCCCTAGGCTTGAGATGTGGGTTGTACGTTTCCCTTCAGCAATTCACAGCTTAAAAGCATCCAACAGATGCCACTTACAGTGATGCTCAGCATGGCGGTGAGTAGGCACAAGCATTCCATGTCTGCACAGGAAGGTGCTGGGAGTCAAATGCTCGTGGTGCAGCAGGACGTGTCTCAGGGCAGAGGTGAGACTGAGCACCCCAGGGGTGTCTTCAACACTGTTTTTCCAAATTACAGGAAATTGCACAGGAGAATTTGTCTTTAATGGGACTGCCTGTTATTCTCATATGACTTTATGTGTAAATCATTCTGTTCTCATGGCAAGAGGTTCATCCGGTCAGTAGAAACTTGGACTTGAAAGCAATTCTTTTATTCTCTTTCTGTTTTGTGTCCAGTCCCCTCCATGCCTGTCAGCATTTCTCCCCTGTGCTTGTTTTTAAATGCTGTGTTATAGTAAAGCTCATCATGCTGGTGTGGTGCATCTGTACCTCCATGCCTTATTTTGCCCTGACCAGTGTAGAGGGACTCTGAACAGTGCAGTATCATTGATCTACTGGAATCAGGAGAAAAAAATCCTCTCCATACACCTTATGAGAAAGCTTTTTCTGTTCTTTTTGCAATCATTTTAGCTAAGTTTTCTCAGTAGTTAATGGAGGATTTCTGGGTGCAATTTAGTGTCCATCTCAAGAGGCTGAGAACAATCTCCTCTCCTAGCTGTGTGTGCACCAGTTCTGCTCTTGCATAACTTCTCTCACCCCTGGGTTTCCAATAGTTCACTGGCAACACTTCAGAGTGGAGCTGTTACCAGGAACAAATATGAGAAAGTGCTTGCAATTCCTGCAGGTTTTTGTGCTGGGATCCTGAAAATGCATTTGCTTTAGGAGCGGGTTAGTGATGACATCTCCTGACCCTTACCAGTGCTGGGGATCTGACCCTGCAGGAGCACAGTGGACAGACTGTGGGACGCTGCTTTTGGAGAGAAGCACCACACTGTTGTTGTCTAACCTCCAAAGTGACAGCAGAGCCACGGGACAAAACACAAACCAAGGCATCTATTTAATTGTCAGGCTGACAGCGGACAAATTGCACTGTAAGAGAGGCCGACGGGTGAGCTCTAGCAAATCTGGTTGCTGTGGTTTCTCAAATGTCAGCAGTGCCAGCAGTTTGCTGGCTGCCCTCCATGAGGTTTGGCTCCCTGGCAGCATGCGTGGACTTCAGGCTTCATGGCCCCTGGTCTTAGGCTTTTGAGCCTCCACCAGAGAGACCAGCACGGTTCTCCAGGCTGCATCTAGCCTTGTTTGAACCTCAGGTCCTGTGGCATGGCTCATCCTGGGCTGACTTTGTACATGGGACTTGCATTTCTGTGGGGAAAAAAACCTTGGGGAGGTGCAGATAGCCTGAAACCCCTGAGCAGAGCTCAGACTGCCTGTGCAGTCAGTGATGCTGCCCTGGACTTGCAGTTTGACTTTTCACAGCCATCTTAAATTGAGTGTGTGAGCTGTGAGCAGTGTTTCAGCAAGGCTGGCTCCTAACTATAGGGTATTTTTTTAAGCTGTAAAGATGCAGAAAATAATCAAGTGTCCAGTAACAACATAGCAGGAGGATCTCCCTTCTCCTGAAGCACAGGGCCATTGCACAGGGCAGGCAGGTCACCAAGTCAACCCTGAGGGCTTTATCAAGTAATATGTGGTCATCTCCTTGAGTAGCCTGAAGTCAAGTGACTGAATTTGGAAGAATTAATTAATTGTGGGAATGAATTAATTCTCAAGCAGCATCTTACCACGTGTATGTGTGTGTGTGTCCCTGTGCCTTGTCTGTGTAGTCTGGAGTGGGTGCTGCTAGTAGCAGAGCAGCCCAGCCATTGATTGTACAACAAAGCACCTCCAGATATTTAACTGACAGTGCAATTACTTAACTGGTAGCAGAGGAGAAGGCAATACTTCCTGCAAAACCCAGAGCTGTGAAATCAGAGTCATGTAACAGTTTCTTGTGCCAGAGCATCAGTTTTAAGGCTATTAAATGTGGGAACTTGGTAGTTACGCATTTGTGACTTCTGTGTTAGCAAATGTCATGGTATGTTACAAATAGCTTAGGGACAGATCCTGATTTTGGCTGCACTGGTGTCAGATTGGTTTGGTTCACCTGTTCTCTGGAGTCGATCTGGATTTTCTCCTTGTTGCTTTCATACTATTTGTTGATGTTGCTGAGCATGTTTCTGGACTGGCTTGAAATGTCCGAGACACTTCTCCCCTGCTCCATCATGCCTGGTATACTCTGAGGTTTCACACAACCTTCCACAGCGTTAACCATCCTTGTGTTTAGGAAGCAGTGTGAATGATGTATGTGTACTTGGCTGGGACATCTGTTCCCTTCACCCACATGGAGCAGGAGCCAACAGCAGCAATGGTGAAAGGCTGGGGGAACTGGGGCAAGAGGGGAGGGGGCTTTCCTTTGTCTTCTCTGTCAGTGCATACTACTATGAGACTGCAGAAGACCTTTTCTGAAACCAAGCTGAGGTTCACCTGGATCTGATTTCAAATAAAACAAGATCTACCTCAGTAATTTATGACTCTGTCCTAAACAGAGATTCTTTGTTTGGAAATTCTTGCATTGAAGAGGTTGAAGTTATTTATTAGTATCTGGTCAAAGGGAAGTTTTCTTCCTTAGTGTGATTTAAAACACTGTTGTTGTAGAAGTGTTTTTTTTTTTCCTTTCTTGTGAAGAAAATGACCTTTCTTGGGCAGGAGGGAAGGGGACTGGTGAGAAGGGAGAGAGGGAGGCAGGCAGCCCTGCTCGCTTGTGAAACAGCTCTTGGCTAATACAAAACCATGTGAAGGATGTTTATGTGCTTGTTACTTTTAATCTTGGGTTCTTGCAAGTGAGTGTTTTCCCTTGGAGAAATATTTGGAGGTCCTGACCATGATGGTTAAAGATACATTTCAGGCTCTTTTCACAACAACCTCTAAAGTCTGAGGGAGTCTGCAATCTGATGACTCGAATGTTTCAGGGGAAATTCAGCAAGGTAACACGGTTTTTTCACTGTTGCTTATGTAAAAGCAGACAGAAGGAAAGCAGCATTGGAGACATGGGTTATCACGTGTGCTTACTGTTAAACATTTGCTGTTAAGAGAAGTTGGATGCATTTCAGCTGTAAGTGGCTGGCATTTCTTGGCCAGGAAAGTATGCTCTGGGGTTCCCTGTGCTTTGGAGGCAGATTGGATGGTTGGATTTTGAACGGGCAGAAAGATGCAGTAGCACAGAAACCTGGAAGGACACAGCTCTGTCACTTGAGGAGAGGAGTGAAGACAAAAATACCCAACTTAGAGCAAAATTGTATGTGGCCTGGCTGCCTAAGACAGCAAACAAGAGCCTGTTTTTAATCAACTTCCATTAGTAGCATCCCATAGTTTATGCACCCTTGGCATCCAATGAAATGAATTGAAGAATTAAGTTTTGCCTGCTTTTACAAGTTGTGAAGCATATTGACCTTTTTATGTGACATTTTTGGTTCTTTTTCCTGAAATAAATGTGGGAGTTATGGAATTATCAACCAACTCCTCCTTTTCCCAGAAAATCCAACCAAAATAACAAATCCACTAGTTTTACAAGTTTAGTTATGAATTTTGTGACTGTGTCTATGTGTGTTTACTCCCAGATAGCATGTCCCTATGTATTTTTACCATACCAATGAAGCAAGCAAGCAGACAAAACAGGGAAGGTGTCAGGATTGCAGAGATTTCTGCTTAGCTTTAGATGCCAAGCTGCTCCAGGTCTTGGAGCAAGGGTGCTGACAGCTGGGCCTCCCAGGGCTTACTTCTTGTTCAGGGACAGAATATGGTCTCGTGCTTTCAGAGGAAGGGAGATGGGTCAGGGAAGAGAGGGCTGTTCCTGATCTTGTTAGTGATGCACTGCCTGACCCCGGGCGAACTGCTCCTCTCTGGACCTCAGTTTCAGTGTAGGAGAGCTGGGAATTTATGAGGCTTGGTTTGTTAATCCATGCAGATGGAGATCTTTTGGTTTGCAGCCATGGGAGATATGTTTGGTTGGTGAATGCGAAGGACGTGGATTTATTCAGAGGACAAATGCCCAGCAATATGATGTCATGGTTTATAAAATCCCAGCTGTGTGGTGAGATCACCTGTGCAAGGAAGCAGGCTTTGCTTTGCTGGAGAGCCTGGCACAGAGCCCAAGCCCCTCCGGGCCAGAGTCATAGAATCACAGAATGGCTTGGTTTGGAAGGGACCTTAAAATCACTCAGTTCCAACTCCTCTACTCAACTCAGTCCCTACCGTGAGTAGGGACACCTTCCACTGGACCATATTGCTCCATCCAACCTGGCCTTCAACGCTTTCAGAGATGGGGCATCCACAACTCCTCTGGGCAACCAGTTCCAGGCTCCCACCACTCTCACAGCAAAGAATTTCTTTCTAATTTTCAACCTAAACCTGATCTCTTTCAGTTTAGAACCATTTCCCATGTTACCTGTCAGAGGCTGCATGCAGCCCCTGGCTGGCCAGAGGCACCTGCTCATTGAGGGGACAAATGCACTTTCGGCTGCTCAGCAGATATTTATGGGAACTGGGGAATAAACAGTGTTCTGCCACTGCTGGTGAACTGGATTTCAGGCTGAGGAAGCTGATGAATGGTATTTACACTTTATTGAGATTGCATGTGGCCTTCTCAGGTGTCCCTTGCTCAGGAACCCGAGACTAGTGGCTTTCCTCCTTCTGCTATGCAGAGATCCCATAGTGTTTCTGCATTAGAAAAGGGCCTGTTTTGTCAGCATGAGTGTGAGTCTGAATCAGGGAGGAAGGAAGACTTCCTGCAAACATCTGAGGGAAGAGAGCAGCATCGTGCCTGAGCTGAAATGTGGTTGCTTCAGGAGCTTAGTGGAAAGGAATTGACCAGTTGGACATCAAAATGCATGATGGCTGACCAGGTCAACGAGTGAAGGAAAACCTGAGCTAGACAGTGCCAGCAAGTAACACAGAGTCCTTACAGGCAGAGATATCCTGTCTCCAATAGGATCTGTATATGGCCAGGTTCCAAAACTGAGCGCCCAGAGGGGACGCTGCAATGGATGAGCTGTTCTGAGAGAACGATAGTGTACAAAGGTAGCCAATAAAGCAGTAACAAGAGGTTTCACTTGACACAGACTGAGTAAATATTACAAAAGACATGGTTTTGTACTATTCCTATAAGCAGTGCTTCCTAGAGCAACAAGTCTGAGCACCTACAAGCTGCAGTGAGCTCTTGATTTTGCTCAAGGAATGTACAGATGCAATGAAGAGGCACTTTGCAATACAGATAATCGAGCATTCAAATTTCTTAGCTCTGTAGGGTGAAACTTCCTCCTTCCATCCTCCACATTAAAGTCTTAGCTTCAAGGATGAAAATTAAAAGAACCCAAAAGAGTAAAAAAAGCTAGAGGATATCTAGGCTCTAGATATTAGGAGTCCATGATAAATGGATAAACTACTAGAAAGACTTTTCAAAAAGAATAAAAATAGCTAGCATAGTTAAATAGTAGATGAAAGAATATTATTAGAAGTAAAAAGATATCCTACAAAAACCATAAGTCATGTCCAAAGGGGGAAAACAGAAAGGATCATAAATACTGGGATGTTAAACGTGAAATCATGAAGAGACCTGCTTAAAAAAAAGATTCTGAAGAATTGCTTGTAAAAGGCTAGAAGTTTCTGCTGTAAACTTTTGCAAACACAGTGAAAGAGGGAAGCTCACTAGAAAGTCTGTGGGCCCCTGGCTGAATGGAGACTAAAGTGAACACTCAAGGAGAATAAGACAATATCATAAAATCTAACTCTGTTCCCTGCAACACTGTAAATAAGGCATACTTGACTATATATTCCATGCAGGTAGTCTAAACCAGCAATTATTGATGGCAAAAGAAATGCTGGAGTCATTGCGAGTAGTCTGAAGTCAACTTGCTGCTCAGCAATTATTAAGTGATAAGTATTCTGACAATTACCAGGAAAGTGTGCTGGTTTTGGCTGGGGTAGAGGTAACTTTCTTCGTAGTGTCTGGTATGGGGCGTTGTTTTGGATTTGTGCTGAACACAGGGTTGATAATAGAGGTGGTTTTGTTACTGCTGAGCAGGGCTGACACAGAGCCAAGGCCCCTTCTGCTTTTCATGCTGCCATGGTGGTGAGGAAGTTGGGGGTGCATGGGAGGTTGGGAGGAGACACAGCAGGGACAGGTGACCCAAACTGACCAAAGGGATATTCCAGACCATATGGCATCATGCTCAGTATGTAAAGGGGGGGTAGAAGGAGGAAGAGGGGGATGTTTGGGGCAATGGTGTTTGTCTTCCCAAGTAACAATTACATGTGATAGGGCCCCACTCTCCTGGAGGTGGCTGAACACCTGCTTTTCCATGGGAAACAGTGAATTAAGTCCTTGCTTTGCTTTGCTTGTGTGTGTGGCTTTTGCTTTCCCTATTAAACTGTCTTTGTCTCAACTCATGAGTTTTCCAGCTTTTACCCTTTCAATTCTCCCCCCAAACCTGCTGATGGGGAGTGAGTGTGTGGAGCTTGGTATCTGTCTGGGGTTAAACCACGACAGAAAGAAATCAAGAGCAAAGCAAAAATCCTAATCTGGCAACCATCTAAAATTACATTGGTGTGGTATGGTGAATATTCTGTTTAGGTCTATTAATTAAAAAAGAAAAAATCCAAAAAGGATCTATATTTCCTGCTATTGAACAGAAATTTAAGAGTAGGACCTTTCAGTTAAAAAACAAACAAACAAATATGACAAAAGGAGGGAGATGCAGGAATAGTTTTTGAAGATCAGTGAGGATCTTAATTATTTCTGACAATACAAAAGCTGGAGCTGTGTATAAGTTATTGGACAGCAGGTTTAGGACAAACAAAAGGAAATACATCTTTTCTGCAATGAATAACAGAATCCCTAAATTCATTGTCAAAGAATGTTGTGGATGCCAAAAGGACCAGCCCACTCAAAATGCAGTTAGGCAGATTCCTAGGAGACAGGTTTATGCACTGCTAGCAGTGATCATATGGGGATGGGGGACAGAGGCTCTCCAAACCATTGGTGTCCAAAAGCCAGGTGGGTACTCCTGAGTGACGTACTAGTGCTTCCCTGCAGCCACGTGGCCACAATTACAGCTGGGATGAGGTACTTTTATCCAAATGGCAGCAGCCTCTGGACACCCCTGTGCTGCTGTCCAGCTCTGCTGGCTGCCTGCACTTCTCTGGGGAAGGTCCATCTGCCTGGCCCATCCTGGGTGGTACCCACAGCTGTCTGTCTGGGCAGAGCAAGGGCAAGTCAAGGGTGCCAACCCCCTGCCAATGCTCCTCCAGTGGCGGTGGAAAACTCTTGGCTGAGGAATTCTTCATGGCTGTGGTGGAGCAACAGCCCCTCACCCACACGGCTGCAGGAATCCAGCAGGGAGCTAGCGCTGGCATGGTCCCTCCAAGAGCCATGGAGGGAAGTGTTCAAGGTGTGCATGTGTTTGCTGCACAAATGCTGTCTTACCCAAAACTGAGGGAAAGTTTTGTTAGGAGCCAGGCCCTGCCAAGGCTGGTTTCACTGACCCCCCGGATGGCAGGACACAGTCATGGGTGGGCTGAAGTGAGAGGCTGCCTGTCCCTGTGCTGCCCCTCTCTGCCCTGCAGCGATGCCATGCCCAGTGCGTGCATTTGTGTGTGTTTGTGCTGACAGGTTTGTCTGCTTTCAAGCAATTGGAAATTCAGATTTATGAGAGCAAAGCAAAGATCTATGTTCTTGTCCTGCCATGTCTGCATCCCTACGGACATGAGCTTTATCTCCTATCCTGTGTTTAATTCCTGCGTAGGCACTTGGAGACTGATTTTCAAGTGCGCATCAGCACCACCTCCAGAACATATCTAAATAAAGCAGAATTTGAGTGCTAGCATATGGTTCTTTTCCAAATGCCATGTTGGTCCTGCTAGAGAAAATGGTTATTTTCATAAGATGCAGGGTTAACATTTCGGGGGCATGATTACAAAAATAAAATAGATGTCCAAATAAAAAGAATTGGGCCAAATTTTGCAATGACTGAGTACCTCCACTCAATAAATGGAATGATACTGAGCGAGGAATAAATCATCCCAGAATCTGGCTCAGTGTTCACTGCTGGAGCCGAGACAATAATAACAGGTAGACTGGGATTGTACGTGAAAAGCCAGGATTATTCTTTTCCCTGCTGTTACCAAATGTGCAGTGCCTATTTTTATCAAGCACGTTCCTAGCTCATGTACCACGGGCTGAAAGCCCTTATCACTGTGTGATGCCCCTGCTTCCTACACAAACAAACTCATACACGTGTGAAGGTCTTGGCTGATCCTTGTAGCTTGGCTTGACGTATTTCCTGCTCCTTATCTGCTAGGTTTGACCAGGCCAGTGAAAATCTGGAGAAGGTCCTTGTGCTGCTGAGCCTATTGGACCCTTCTGCTCAGAGCTTTCCACATCCCCTCCTTGCTCAGCTTCCCCAGGAGACCTGTGCCTGTGGTTTCCTTGCATTTTAGAATAGATTTAGTCTCAGAGGGTCAGGACCATCTGAGTGGGAGGCAGGCTGAAAAGGAAGGCTGCTACTGTTTGCAGTGGTCTCTGGCACACCATGGACAGGAACAGGATTCCCCATGGAAATCCCTGGAGCTGGGAGGTCTTGTTGGCTTTCCTGCAGGAATTGTTTGCACTCCTTTGACAGGGCCTTTTTTTTTTTTTAAATACTGTTCAGATTTTAAGAACACTAGATGCTGTTAAAACATGTGTCAGGGCTCCCTTGCCCATCCACAGGCTCTTGGGAGTCCTCTGGATCCTGCCCATCCTTAAGGCTTATAGAATCATAGAATAATAGAATATGCTGAGGTGGAAGAAACGCACCAGGATCATCGAGTTCAACTCAGGCTTCTGTGACCTGAAGCCTTCAACATGCTGCCATGTCCCCTGTGAACCTCTTAAGACAATGCTGGACCTGAAGTCTGTAAGGAAAACCCACCAGGCCAGACTGCAGCAAGCTGGCTCTTCTGGGCTTCATTGGGCTCGCTGCAGACGGGGGGCTGTGTGCCAAGCTCCTCCCGGGCTGCCCCGGTTCATTCTCTGCAGGTTGGCAGGGCTCTGTGGAAAGGAGGACAAGACTCAGGACCTCTGGGGACTATTTTCTCACACCTTCTGCCATCGTGTCCCTGTGAAACGCCAGTTTGGCGTTGTTAAAGGAGTATATGCTGTCCAGCCCACAGAAAGCTGCCTCTTTCAGCAGTGTGTTCCTCAAAATACAAATGTGGTTGACACCATGCTTAGCACAGCTTTTCCCAAGTACATTTAGTTTTGTAAAGCTCTGGCTTGTTAATGTTCCTAGCTGAATATAACCTGCCCTGAGGAAGCAGCGCTGAGACAGGAGAGCTGAGCACCTCTTCCCACAGCCGTATGCCCCTTCCATGGCGTGACGTCCTGCTCTTTTTTGCCATCATCCCAAAATGAACAAGCTTCACAGAAAGCTGTAACTCTGCTTAGTGTTTGCACTGCCTGCCCGCTTCTCCTCTGTCTTCCCTCTGCTCACAGCTGTGATTTACAGCCCAGACACTGCTTGTCTCCGTACCCCAGCAGATTCACTTTTTCCATTTTGCTGTCTCTCTCTCGGCCTGATGCCTGCTCAAGTGGGACAGCACATCAGGCTCAGCCTCCTTCTCAGCAGCTTGTAAGTACATCACGGTTCTCAAAGTAGGGGTTATTTTTACCACCTCCCTCTGCTTGTTGGTGGCACTGATCTGAAAGCAGGTCTCACAGCAGTGTCCTGGCCAACAGATGCTTTGGCCAACAGCTTCCATCTAATGAGATGGGAGCATCACATAGGCAGGGATGGGTCAGGGATGCCTGTGCCCTGGAGAGGGATGGGGCTTCTCCCCTCATCTCCAGCTTCATTTCACAGCTCCCATGACGCAGCCTCAACCAGAATCAGGCCTTCCACGTGCTTTACCTTGTGTGTGCCTGAAAAAACCTCTATGTCATGCTTGATGCATTATTGAGATCTCTTATCCTATCTCTGACTGCCACAGCACACAGAATTAAATAAAAATATTAATAAGTAAATATTTCCTGTCAAAATGTTAGAGAGGTTTTTTTTTCCTTTGGCCAGGAAATTACTTGTATATTTTTTTCTGCTCTGTTGATTTTTCTTTACCCAGCTTAAATGCCTGCTTTTGATTAAAACTGGAAAAATCTAATTGTGCCTGTACTGCAGCAGTGTCTCCTGGGAGGCACAGCTCTGTGGCCTGACACTGCCCTTCTCTTGGCTGCAGTGGGTGAGGGCATTCCATTCCCCACCCTGAGGCTGTGCAAGCCTCCTGAGGCAGTGCTGCCAGGAGGGATGCTGGCACAGTGGGAAGCGGGTGGACCATTTGGGGGGTCACTTGGGAAAAAGGGCAGCTGGAGATGCCCAAGTGACAGTTAAAGTCAAATTTTCAAAATGTTCTACTTTTGTTTCTTTCAGCTGAGAGACAGCAATTTTCAGAGGGGAATTGCCCTTGCCTCTAACTCTTTGAGCCACCACTGATTTCAGGCCCAGCAAAGGCCCCTGGTGCGAAGGCAGAGGGCTGGAAGGAAACGCTGCTGCCGCACATCAGCAGAGACAGCAGACTGAGGTAACCTTTGCAATTACTCCTGTAAAACTGTTGGAGTGCCTCTGGCAGAACCTTCAGACTTTAAAAAAACATTGTTGAGACTTTTTATTTAATGCTGCTATACTAGGAAAGCTTTAGGGCTCCCTTGCTGTAGCAAAAGGCAGGAGGACCTGCGTGCCAACGTGGGAGCAGCCCTCAGCACAGGCACAGACACTCTCCTGTCTTGGGGGTGCATGCTGCTCGCTCAGGAGCCAAGGGGCCACAGGTCTGGTTCCTGTGCAGATGTCCACACCCAGCATGCCTCAGCCCTGCCTACCTTTGGGGATGCTTTAACCTGATGAGAGCTCAGGAAGAGCTCTGACCCCTTCGTGTTGCTCTTCTAGCATGGTTAATACAGTGCCAGCCCCAGCTGCTCTCACTGCGTTACAGATCCTCCAGCCACCTGCAAACACACCTAAACACCCACACAAGCCCATACCTTGTAAAACATGGGTTACAACCTACCACAAGGCCCTCTTGTTTTATCCGCCACTTACAGATGCTGGAACACGAACCCAGCACATCCCATGCACTCCTGCTTGAGTGCACAAACACAAACCCACGGCTTTGTTTACCCTGGCGCTACATGTGTATGCTGAACGCAAAATGTGTCCTCATGGCATAGGGTTTATCTTACAAAGAATGCGACAGGCTTTTGTGCGCAGCAGAAGATGAGCTGCACAAGAAGCTCCATGAGAGAAGCAGCCTCCAGCCCAGTTTTGCTGCGGGGGTGGCTGTGCTGCTGGAGCGGATTCATCTGGCCCCTGCCAAAGCCAGAGCTGCCAGCTGAAGACAAAGACTCCTTGCAGTCTGGGGCTGCTGTGGCCAGACTGAGCTGCAGAGAAAACTGTTGCGCCGATATTTACCCGACCCACACGCGCAGCTCCGTGAGCCCTCCAGGAACGTGTGCACTTCGTGCGTGCCCGGTGCACACATTTCCGTGTGCTTCCGTATGTAAATCCGTAAGATCAGAGGTGCCCTGTGCAGCACACAGAAAGCCATGTGCAAGCTCCAACACGCATCGCGCACCTGAGTGCCAGCACTACACATGGCACTGAAAACCTATCCATGCAGAGGAACCTGTGCCTCTGGCACTGTCCATAGTGCAGGAGTGGGCATGGCTCTTAGGGGTAGCCAGTGTATAGACCTCAAACTGAAATGCCGCTGGGATTTTAGAGGTGGGATAGCCTCTGGTTTCACAGCATCTGAATGCTGTCTGTGTCTCCTCTTGTTAGGAACGAGGACATCAGGAAGAAGTTTTACACAGAAGGGTGATTGGGCATTGGAATGGGCTGCCCAAGGATGTGGTGGAGTCATTGTACCTGGAGGTGTTTAAGAGAAGACTGGATGTGGCACTTAGTGCCATGATCTAGGTGGTGTTAGGTCGTAGGTTGCATTTGATGACCGCAAAGGTCTTTTCCAACCTAGTTGATTCTGTGATTCTGTGATTCTGTGACTCTGTGATTAGCATAGGATATTAGCTGGCTAGCGGTGAGGAGATAACCAGAGGGTGAAGGTGATTGCCATTAATGGCAGTGGCACTGAGAGGCACTTCTGACAAGTCAAAATCAGCCCTTGGCTGGCTGAGAAGGGACTTATGAACACACAATGCAAGCACTTGTGCTCCTTGAAACTGAAAACCATAAAAAGAGCACAAAGAGTCCTCAAATTACGACTGCTGGCTCTTGGATCGTGCTAATTGTGTTTTAGCAGCAATCTCACAAGGATTTAACCTAAAGCTTTGATTTCATATCTCTCTGGGCTGGGGGAGAAATTTCTGGGGTCTTCTCTTGCCCCAGGAGTTTGAAGTGACTGTGTAATAAAGGGAGGCATTCAGGTGGGTTTTGCTGAGGCACAGTGTCCGGAGCAGGCTGGGCTCCTGCTGGCTCAGCTCTATCATGGCATTTATCTGTCAGCCCATCGAGGCTGAAGCAGGAGGTTAGGGCTCCTCTTGTCTTGCAGAGCCACTGTCACAGCATGCCTCAGAGCCAAGGTTTTACCCCAGGTTTCTCATACTTCATGTATGTGCTGGAGCAGAGGAACAACCGGCAAGACAAGGACAAGGCTGAGTGTGCAGGGGGCTGTTAATAGAAGTAAATTTCCTTGGAGGAAAATTGGAGGCATGAGTAGTTGCATTTAAGGCTTTTGAGATGGAAAATAAGGAACAGAAACCTCAAATATATTGTCCTTAGCATAATCACTCATGTACCACTCTGCTCCTCACCTGCAAAATGAAATCAGAACAGCGTTACCTTATGGTAATTTTGGGTTCTGACCATTGGTGCTCATATATTTAAGGTTGGAATGGTCAGGTGAGGTAAGTGCTATTTGCTCCAAAAAACTTGAGCATTTTAAGAAGGATTCTTGCTGGAGGCAATATGAAGGTGTCAGAACTGTCTTTTCCATTCTGTCTTCAGGAAGGCTAAATGTGGCAGGAAAAATAGTGTACGATTAGAAGAAAACCAGGGTGAATGCTACAAAGGCTTGGACACTGTGGGCATCTTTGTTGACACTTGATGCACAGCAATGCTGAGTCTGTGAGAAGCTGTGGAAACAGGTACTGCTCTGTATCCTAGGAAAATCAAAGGTGACACTGTGAAAGAAGATGGTGGCTGATAGCATCAAGCTATGGAAGAGCTAGGAAGGGCAGGTTGGGCTCTGGGAGGTTTGCTGTGCAGATGGGCAGCATAGCGATACACATCAAAAAGTGTCCTCTGTTGCAGTAATCACGCATGGGCAAACTCTGCCCTCCTTCAGGTGCAAAGTCAAAGACAAAAATCCCGTTTATTGCGCAGTGCCAATTCCCTAAATACCCCCACAGAACAGGATATAACATCATGTAAACAGGAAAGATGTTCACCACAGTGTCCCCCTATCACCTGGAGCAGTACACAGACATTGCCTATTATGGTAACAGGTAAACAACACCCTATAAGGTTACAAACTACAATCTTCACTTCTCACAGGTCCAGCTTTGTCCACAAGCCACAAACCTCTCTCTGCCCATCCCCAGTGACCTGGATACAGTCCTAGGGTCACCTCCGGGCCCAGGAAAGAGGCCCTCTCTCCAGCCTTCCAGGCTTATCTCTGTATCACCACATAGTGTAACCCAACACTCTGTGGTCTCTTTTGCTCTTGATCACACCACTGAGCCTGCTTTGAGCCCCACTTTGTGCCCTCCACGCTTTCTGCGGGGCTGTATCTGAGCTGAGGTCAGGTTTCTTTTGCAGTTAGCTAGGACAAGAAGACAGCAAATAAAATCCAAGAGATAAATGGTGCCTGTTAATCCTTTCTGTGTGTTCCAGTGAACTGGATTTGTTGTTTAACAATCAGCAGCTCTCCTTCTGTGCAATGTTCCCTGGAGACAAAATGCTCAGCTCCTCACATACCAGGTTCCAGCAAATGGGCATCCAAAAAGGCTTTTAGAAGAGGGGTTTCTGCACAGTCGTGGGTTATTGATCAGTGGAAAGAACAAAATGCTCCTCATGCTGTGGGAACCACATATCTTTGTATCTTTAGCAATAAAATCAAATACTGGCTTTTGAAATACAGCCAGGGCATTGCATGGCAGACCTAAGGCTGCTGCTTCTCACTGGGGCCTTGCTTGTGACTTCTGCTTCTAACAAGGGGTCAGCAGAGAGGATTTTGTGATGAGGTGAGGAATGTGATTAGTGTTTTCTTCGTTATTCTTACGACATCTCTGCATGAGTGGGAAGTAGAGGTCCCTCTCCTTACCTGCCTGCTTCTTTTCCCAAAAGCCTGACCATAGCAATGGATGCACTTCACGCACATCAGCATCCTGTGTGCAGGGCATGAACCTGGGGGAGCAGGTTGGGGCTGGATGTAATTCTTCCACAAGTCTGATCCAGCATTTATCTCCTGGATAGGAAACAACTCCCAGGAGGTGCTGATATTTTGAAAGGAAGTGATGTGGATCAAAGCACGTTGCACTCTGCAACGTGGGGGACTGGCTTGCAGCAGAAGAGCTTTTCTCTGGGTTGGTGTGACAGGACATCCGAGCCCAGACAGAATGGATCTATCCATGAACCAGTCCAACCTTCAGGTAAGAAAGCCATCTGTCTGTGTTGGTGGGCCTTGCCTGTATAACCAGCAGAGTGATTATATTTTACATTAGGGATGTATTCTGTATTATCCAGGCAAGCTCCCCTACACATGACCATGTGGTACCTGAGCGTGCAGCAGTTGTGGGTGCAGCTGTGCAGTGGCAGGAGCTTTTAATGTGGCCTTGGGGCCGCCACAGTCTTCATGGGGCTACTGCTGTCAAAGAAAGAGTGCCTCTTCCCTGGACTGGCTTGCAGGGCTGTGCTGGAGTCATGCCGCAGGTGTGAGACCCTCCAGTGTGCTCAGATCTGGGCAGGTTTATTATTTAGGGCATAGTTTTAGAAAACAGGATCCCAGAACCAGATGACTCCAGGAGCTGTTATTTATTAATTTAATTCCTTATTTTTTACAGATCTATATTAATTTTGTTTATATATTTCTTCTTTAATACATTTCCCTTTTTGTTTTATTAATGCATTTTCCATTCAGTTATCTGCTTGGTGCAGGAATTGGAATTAGTCATGTCAATACCAGATATTGAATCTGTTGTCCTGCCAGATCTCAGAGGGCAAAGCTAAGGCTGAACATCCACCCTGAAGTCAGCACTTGCTAGTCCTGAAGGACTAAATCCAAATGGGACCCACCATGTCTTTGGGATTCTGTACCTAACGTGTAAGTGTCATGATCATTCCACCTTAAACCTATAGATGTTCAGCTAATCACAATAATCAAGTTTCTGGTTTTCTGCCCAACACGCCGTCTGAAGTCTCCGACTGGCCTGACCCCATAACTGTGGGAAGACACCAAGGAGCTTGGCATTGCCCAGTATGTTGTGAGCTATCTGTGGGCTGCTTGGGAGCCCTGATTGCTACAGCCACATCTTAGCACAGCTGTAGCGTGTGGGAAGCTGGTGGTGGTGAGGCAGCACAGTGCACGGCTAGTTAAGCCTTTCATGGCTGCTCAAAGAATCACAGAGAAGGAGGATGGTTTCAAAATCAGCTCCAGATTCTGGAGCACACAGGCATCTCCAGAAGTGCTTACAAGAACAGGGCTGGTCTCGGCCAACCGACGTCTGTAAGGTCCACGCCTTATGGGCAGTGTGGTATTGAGGAAGGGTACAGGGCTGTGAATTGCTCTTTGATATTTATAATCCTGTTGGGTTTTAAAAGCAATTCTTCTGGTGTGTTTAATACCATAGGCACAAGGAGGACTCAAGAGGCCTAAGGCAAGAGAGGGGATTACTCTTTACATACAGGCTCAGCAGAGCAATGTCCTGATGTAACAGGATCAGACACCTGGTTCGCTTCTGCATAGAGGACTCACAGGCAACCAGCCCCATTTGCCCCTGCCTGCTCAGCCATGGCTTCAGGCTTCAGTGAAAAATATGAATTATGTGCAGAAAAAGTTTTGAGACTAAACAAAGTATTAATTTTGGTTTATTTTTCTTGCTTTCAACTGCAGTTCAATAGACTCAAACACTTTTCTATACACAGGAGGACCAGAAATGTGTTTTTTTTCTGAGCAGAAACTGAGAATCTTGTGCAAAGACAAAGACTGGGACTTAAGGATAATAATGAATGTGTCTTGAGCTACATGATAAAAGCCCAAGGCACATGGGTCTGGCTGAAGTGCCAGACTGGAGTGTGAGTGTTTGGGTCAGTGGGGTGAAAGGAAAGGGTTTGTTCTTCTGCAGCCTAGCTGTTAGCCACAAGCCAGAAGTCTTGCACGTGGAATTTGCACCCCTGTTGCAAGGTCTACACCTTCCACATTACAGCACTGTGCCTTCTTTCCCACTCTGCAGCTTCTCCCAAGGTGCCTGCGAGGAGGCCACGCCAGTCCTGTGCAGGAGGGTGCTGCAGAACCCTCCAGCTGCCGTCCTGAGCTGGTGGTGTTCCCCTCGTTGTGGATTTGTCCCGTCTGATGTCCTGGAGAAGAAGGTACTTTCAGAGCTGTTTCACCCCAGACGCTACCACCTCTGCCCATGGGGCACCCACACTTGCTGCCCCTCTGCCCTTGGGAGACTGTTTCGGGGCTGCCTAAGAGCTGCACCCAAGAGTTTTGCTCTTCCAGCAGGACTGGGGTGTGTATTGCAGGGGTATCTTTGCCCCTACACTGACTTCCTGCCAGCAAGTGCACGTATAGATCTTGCTATATATAAACAAGCAGGGTTAGAGCTCTAATTTTAGCCTAGCTCAAAATATATCCCTTGCAGTGCATTTCTCGCCACCAATTTCTAGTCCTGTCTTCTTGCCACAAAAAGCCCTGTGAGGTCAATGAGGTCTGTCAGCCCTGGGACCAAAGTTGGGGGACAGGGTAGAAAACTTTGCTATGGGACATTCCCCAGTACTGTGCCCTGCCATGAGCAAAAAGTGAGGTGGGCACTTGTACTAAAACATCTCTTTAACATTTCAGGTGAGAAAGTCTCCAGGACAATTTTTAGCATTTAGAGTCAACCACCCTGTAAAATGAAAGCCCAGCAGCTCAACAGTTCCAGAGCCAGCTGTGGGCAGAGAGGGAGTATCGAGAAGAATTGGATACTGTGGGACACTTGTCCCAGCACTGTAAGTCTCTTCTGCTATACCAGGTGGATACAGTTCTGTCCTCTTTAGGGCTGAGCTTTGCTTTCTCTTATAGCTGATAGGATTGAGGAGTACAGGGCAAGAGCATCCCATTTATCTTGTGCCAGTACATGATGTGATTGGTGCTGCAGTGTGATGGTTCCTGTCATGCTACAAGCATTTCCTGGACCCATCATGGCAATAACAAATCAAGTGCTGCTTCTGGCCTGCATACCAGGGGGATTTTTGGGTATTCTGCATTGGCTTTCTATCCTCCTAAAGCCAGACATCTTTGGAGGTGTTTGCAGTACAGCTGATGTGTCACTGCTGCTATTTAACCTGGCTACATGGGGGCAGGAGGTGGCTGACTTAAGGCTGGACAGGCAGTATTTTCATAAATGGAAACTTGCAGCCTGCTTGGCTGCAGGTGTGGGAAAGGGGTGGAGGTGTCACGTGAGAGGGCAAAGGGACCAAACCCTGGGGGCAGTGACTACTCCTCTTGCAGTGACAGCTCTTTCCCCTGGCTGCATGTTCTGCCGGCTGCTACGGCCCCTTTCCTCTGGCTCCTGGGGTGCCTGTTTGAGGAGTGCACACTTAGCCTGCTCTGGGAAGGCGCAGCAGAGTGTCCTATGGTCATCTCTCCTGCTTCTGTTGTGTGCTCTGGTCCCCTGTGACAAAGACATCCCTAAGGGACACTTTGCTTTGAAGGGCTCTGGGTTCCAAAGGGCTTCCACGCTCCCTGGCTTTGCCATGCCATTGCAAGTCCCAGTGCAGCTGCTGAGCTGGGGCAGCTGTCTGAGTGTACGTGCTGCAGCCCAGGATGAGCAGATCATCTTACTGTCTTTCATCATAGGCTAAGCTTAATTTTGTTTGCCTTGCAATAGTCCTGGCTCATCCTGTGTGCATGGCTGGTTACTTATGGTAACTCATGTCACCGTAACTCAGCTCTGAGTCCCAGCTCTGGCAATTTGACTGTAAATCTTATGCTAGTTTAGGATTTTTTCTTACTATCTTGGCTCCTGGAAGCCTCTGGTCTGGCAAATATCTCTGCTTTTGCTTCTGTAACACTTTCCACACTTCCTGTTATGGAAAGAAAGAGCATTAAAATGGGATTCCTGTATTCTTGGTAGGCTGGGAAAAAAGAGGGGAAATGCATCAACTATTAAAAAGTAATCATGCCTTTCTAGCAGTTTCATATCAGAGGGAGACAAGGGCGTTTTGAAACAACCCGTTCTGTTTACTCCTTTTATGAACCATGGCTTTTTGTAAATTTATTCCTGTTAACTGAAAGGCAACAGAAAACTAATGGCATTTTGACTTTCTTAATCTTTATACAGGGGTTAATGTGGGTTTCTGAGCAGGAAGTCTGGAAGGATCCTAGTAGATCAGTCAGTGGAGCAGAGTATTGTGAACTCCAGTGCAAATATCCACAAGCTGCAAATCTATGCCAAAAGGAAGACTGTGCACAGAATCGTGTCAGCAAATATGTGGAGGAGGAAGGCAAGGATTATGAAGATGTGTGAAACAGACAGCTAAGTTCTTACAAGCTCCTTACAGCTGCCCATGATGCTTTTAAGGGAAAATACATTAATTTATGATTCATTACGTATGCAGGATTAATTTTCTAATTCCTTATTTGTAATTAACTAATAAATATGTAAAGCACAAGTCTTTCAATGCAAAAATATATTTACATGGAGGCAGGAGGCTATTGCTATTAAGCAGTAGTAAGCTTGCCACCTTGGGTCGGGTATCAGTATCAGCTATAACTTTATTTTTTGTTCATGGCTTGATGATTACCAGAATATCAACTAGGAGAAGAAAAGGCTGGCAATGTAGGCTTACTACAGACTCCTGCAGCCTAGGAAGAGTCTGGAGTCTGTAGGAAACTGGGAAAGACAGCAAAGCTGTTGAGTCATAGTGTACCTTAAAAGAGAATTGCCATTGAGTGGGGTACCCTGATGTCTGGAAGAATTTCCTGCCTGACTCCTGCATCCCTCCCACCACAGATCACAGAGCACTCCCTGCACACAGTGCATTCATTGCAACTAACTTCAGACCTACATCATGGAGGATAAAATCTGCAACAAGGTGCTGCAGGAAGAGGACATGAATGATTAAGAGCAAACCTGGTGTCCTAGGTCCCAGCTGCAGTACGGGTACAAAACTCTGGGATTATTCTAAGAGACAGACTGTATCTCACCTCACTGTGAAGCCCAAATATATTGCTCTGTCTGTGACTTGTGATGTCTGATGAGGTACACTGACCCCCAGGAGGCTGGGAAAAGGTAACAAGCAGTTTGTTGAGATTGAAATGGCCATCTGGTCTGCTGGCCAGGGGAGTCTCATGGTGCTCAGGAGGTGGGCATACAGGCCAATCGGCTCATCAGGTGGAGACAGGATCCCCATCTTCCTCTATTTAGTGATGTCTGGGATCTGGTGGGGTTGTCCCATCTGAGAAGCATTGATTTGGAGAGCTGAGCTGCCACAGCTAACTCTAGAAACAGCGAAAGCTCCTGCATTTGTGGTGGATATTGGGCCAAGAGACTCACTCTGCTCCCAGTGTAGTGCATGGCAAAGCTCCCACCACTGTAGTCAGCTACTGTCTTACAGCAGTGGGACGAGCTTTTGGAAATCCTGACCTACCACTGCCACCCAGCTTGTCTTCTAAGACCAAAGGCTTCATTTTTTTTTCACTGTGCACCTGTCTTCTCACAGTATCGGCTCATCTCTTCCTCCCAGTTCGACCATTTAATTGTATACGGCTGTTAAGTGATCAAAAATGTATTGGGAAATTGGCACTTTCTTTCTGTTAACCCTTAAAAGTTCTCCCTTCAAACTTCTGCATTTCTCCCACTTCCAGATAGCTGTGAAGGGAAGATTTGGATATCCACAAGATTAAGAGCAGCATCAGGCAGGCAAAAAAGATGGCCCGTGCCTATTTCCTGATATATCACCATTTTGTGGTAAATGGACAATCCATGCTGTCTGGTGGAAAAAGCTCAGATTCCCTGGTTCCATATCATGGGGAGGGGAATGGATGAAGAAGCAGAGGAAACTAGAGTTTGAATTTTGGCTACGGCCTGTTTACTGCTCCCATCAACAGTGCCCCAAGTGCTAATTATAATTTCTTTATTCCTTGTATTTGGCCAGGGCAAATGACAAAGTGGGGTGAAAGCCAAAAATAAGCAGCCCCCAGAATAGCCCTCTCCACATCTTCCTGCTAATGGCGTCTCTGAAGAAGACTACTTGTTCCCCTTCAGACAAGCTTTCAGAGGCTATTTTAATCCATTTTTAGTTGCAAATATCATTTATCAGAATAAGTGTGGGCTGGTTGCCAGCTCCTTAAGATCTTTGACAGCCTGGAGGGGAAAGTCTCTAAAAAAATAACTGAGTGTGCTTCTACTGCATGTTCCTCTGCTCAAGGGATTTTGGGGACATAGTAAGGGAACATTCATCTGATGGAGCAGAGCCCAGGAACCAGTGCTTCGCTAAACCAGCGATTCCTCTGTCATCAACACTTGTTCCCAGGAATCAGAGCTCTTGTTCCTGTCATCAGTGGGGTTGCTTTAGATTCAATTTAGCAATCATTAGGAGGCAAAGAAGCAAGGCTGGCAAAAAGGTTAGAGAGCCACTCATTTCTGAGTCACTGCTTAGAACGTGACCCTAGCTAATTGTGTTCAAAAATCCTTGCTGACAGTCATCTCATGACCACTCCGTGGTCTCCAGTGAGTTCACCATCTTTGCCAAGTTCATAAACCGTTCAAAGTTATATTTTAGAAAATGCCGTATTGAACATTAATTGGCATTCCCAGGGAAGGAAACCTGGAACAGGCTGAGAATTAAATGATTAATTATTTAAAAGGTTAAATGCTCCCTTTCCCTGGAGAAATTCTGCTACCAGGCAGTACCTGGGCAGCTTGCCCTATTGCTCTGTCTTGGACTCTGGGGCCATCATCTTTCATCAATTCTAAATCAGTTTTAACATATCTTAGGAATAATATGTATGGTGACCTACTGCCTGACTTCCCTGGGCAAGGGGTGGCAGGCAAGGGAGAAAGCCCTGACAGAAGGGTGGAGGGTAACATGAGAGATCTTGGGGTCTGATAGAGGTTGCCATAGGAGAAATTAAAGAAAATATTGCTACATTCATAGTGCATTGCTGTCCTCCAGCATTTGTCATAGTGACTTTGAAGACCGCTTGATCTGGCCTTGATCTATTTTTATCTCTTGCATTCAAAACCAGGCATCTGAAATGCAGATCAGAAGGGGTGCATGAGCAGTACTATGCAGAAAGCACGTTGAGTGTGCGATACCTGAGGCAGTTTGGGATCCATGATCTAGCCCTGCATAAGCATAATAGTGATAAATTCTTTGCTATGATGGGGGGAATTGTTGCATTTAATCAAGAATACAATGGTACCGATCCATTTTTCTCTCTCTCCTGACCTGAGACCTGAGTTATATGTTTTACAACATGCAAAATATGTGTTCATGTGTTTTGACAGTCACAACAAACATTTCAGGATGATATGGGAATTTTCACAATGTTGCTAAGTTCTTGTTTCTTTATTATTTAAAAGGGTAAAGCCTGGTAGCAACAGAATCCATCAGACACGTTAATGTGTAGATGCAAAACAAGCCTTCAAGAAATATTAGCCAATCTTTTTCTCTTTATTTTATTTCACTGTCTTTGTGAGAGGAAAGAAGACTTGACCGGAGGTGAGCAGGCAGATCATATTTCTAATTATGTCAAGTTTGAAGGCTGACTAGACAATCCTTGTGGCTACTGTTGACCTCCATCCATGCACTGTCAGGGTCTTGTGACCTGTCATTTGTTGCCTGGAAAATGTCTATAAACCTGACTTACCAGTTGTGTGTCATCCTCTCAACACCAGTATGGCAGTTACAACTTTCCAATTAATTTTATTGATTTCCAATTGATTCCAATTGATTTTATTGTATAAGGGTTCCAGCAAAAACCAAATGGCAGCCCTTACCTACTAGCTCCTGTCAATTCTGTTTCACTCTGTTTCCACAGATGCATTTGGCTGTTGAGCAGGGCTTTCCAGTCTTTAAACACTGGAAAGAGTAGGGGATGACTCACTCTTCTGCAGCAAGCTGGGGATGCTTCTGCTCGCTGCCTCCAGATTAATTAATTTATCATGAAAGTGGAGGAGTTCTGCTGAATGTCACCATGCTTGTTTTCCCTGCCTGGGCTTCCCCCATTATTTCTAGGTGGATCTTTAATGGAAAAATTGGGTCTGCCTTCTGTAAGTGCACCTGTCTCTCTGATGATGCTGCAGGCCTAAATGGGCACTTTTGCTCGCTTGACTCCAGGCCCTGCACCATGACAGCGTGCCCAGGACATGTCAGGGACCACACTGCTGAGAGCGGGGATGGCACCTGAAGTCCCATGGAGGAGGCAGCTGCTCCTGGCTCACTGCCCCACTTTCTTGGCTGCTTCCTGCCTTGGTGCCTTACTTGTTGTGCCAGCTGCAGCCTTGGGGGAGCTGCTGCTGATTTAATAGTTCAGTAAATTCTCCTGTGCAAACACAGATGAAAGCGTCCCTGTCTCAGGGAATACTGGTGCCAGGAGTGTCAGACAGCAGTCCAAATAGTTGCAGGGAAAGCTGGAAAGGACATTTTATGATCTTACCAACAGGTTTGAGTCACAGATGCCCTTCCACTCATGCACTCCTGAATTCAAAGCCTGAAGTGCCAACTGCCTTGTCACAGCTGTTCCTACTCACTACGAAGACGGATTTACTCTGATGCAGTTTTTTCATGGAAGTCAGCTTTGATAGGTGTGTTATGCAGTAAAGCTTGGGCATCCTCATGACTACTAAAAGTGCTGCGATGCTTTCAGCTGGGGAATAAACCCACCCTTTTCATCTTGGCTCAGCTGAATTCTCTCCCCTGCATTTTCAGAGATAGGCTCTGCTCCTCACCTAGTGAGGGGACATTCAAGATACTGAATTTAAGTAGCGGGTTTAACATTTAGAGTTAAAAGAAAGTTTGCATCTCTGAACATCTAAAAGTGTGGCTGACGAAATAAAACTGAATACTTGTGGAAAAACTCTTTATAGGCCAAATGAGAAGGGATGAACTCTGACAGAGTTCAATTTTGACTAAATCATCTTCAGAAGGTCACAGCCTCCGTTTTCTGTTGAGGAAATGCTGAGAGCAGACTGTGAGAAGGAAGGAGGAAGCACGCAGGGGCTTAAGGAATTAAAGGAGAGGAAACCAGAAATGACACTTGAAGGCAGGAGGCTGGTGGAGAATGTCAACTCCTTACACTCACAGTGTTGCAGGAACAAAGGGGAGATCTTACCTGAGCAATGAGGGGAGCAAGGTCTGTGTATCTGGGGGTTGTATTTGTCTAGGGTTTTTTGCAAACGGACTTAATGTTTGCTTTTGTCTTTGGATATTTATATAAATACAGGGGTAGAACTTATCTTAAAAGGCTTGCATTGCAGTCTGGCAGGCAAAGATTCCTCCTCATTTCCCACAGTTCCCTTGAAGTCAGTTCCCAGGGCAGAGGCAGTACACAGTGTGAGCGTGTTCTGGGGGCGGCAGTACAGAAATGAGTAAGCAAAGGGCTGCCTCTTGCCCTGGGTGCAGAGCTCTCGGACATGCTGTCCTGGTGGCAGGCACACACCAGAGACGGGGGGCAAAGTTTGCGCTTTTCCCGACAGGCCAGAGCTGTCTTTAGCATCTGAGTTCCCACCCTGTCCTCCACTGCCCTCTGATACAGGGCACTTGGACAGAACGCTGTTTTGGATAGGCTTCCAGAGACCTTTTAAGGCTGTGGGGTTTTTGCTTTGTAGCTGCAATTTACTGGTGAAACTTGTCTGAATTATGCAGGCTTTTTACGGTGAAGCGGGTTCAAGAACCTCTATTTTTAGTTCTAGTTTAGCTCTAAACAAGTGCAAGAATTACTGTCTGCTAGTCTTGTGTTCCTCTGTGGCCCTCTCCTTCACCAGGGCTGTCAGCTTTCTGTGCCAGGTAGCTGTAAGGTGGTGGGAACAGTCAGAGAAACTGGACTATTTAGTCTGACAGAAACCATAACCTGCTTTTCCAAGACCATAGAAAGCCAATCAATCCTCTTGATTTGTCACAATAAGCTGACGTGACATTAGCTAGTGAGTCCAGGTTGCTCTCCGAATGAGATTCCTGAAAAGTGTTGTGGCTTCTGGAAGATTGTTGATCAGGAGAGAGCATGAGGTAAATGTAAGCATGTACTACTGGAGTACTGAGCGTGTATGTGCACTGCTGACGTAGCGATCTATCTGTGCACGATATGTTACAGATATTTAAAACGCACATTCCTTGACGGAAAGAGCTGTACTTGAAAAACCATTTGCATTCATAACAAGGACTCGGTCTGACCTGCTGCAATGTTAACTGTGGCAGAGTTCCTTACTCCAATATCCGTTTATATAAAGCATGTATGTGCTGTCCCTTTGTTTTATATACAAATTCGCATGGAGTCCATCCCAGGAAGCTTATGATCTAGGCTTAGCACTAAAGGGTGCTGACTGTGGCATGGATGGGAACAGCTGGAAAACACACAGGAGCCCACCCTCAGAAGAGGCAATGACACAGAACCCACTGTGCTAATCCCTACCCACATTTTTTCTCATTTGACCCCAGCTCCAGCAGGTTTCAAACAACCCTGCAGCACCCCTACAGCCAGCTGCCCCAGGAGGAGCCCTGGAGAGCAGGAATGGTGGGCTAGGCCGCTCTGAGGTTGCCCCTGCAGCACACACACGTGTGTCCTGTCCCAACCTCAACCCACCTGTTGCCTCCTCCTCAAGGCTCAGCTGCAACTAATCCATCAGTGCAGCTTCCTTGTATACACCTCCTTGGAGGGAGGAGTTTGTAGGCTCTGTAAAAGCCATCAAAGTAGCTCCAGCCTCCTGGCTCCCTTCTTAGCATGGGGTTGGTCCTTGCAAGTGCAGGAAACATGCAGCCACCTTGCAAAGCCAGTTCCCTACCTGCTTGGCTTTCCACTGCTGCCTTCATGGCTGAAGCTGCCCAGGCCACTGCTGCTCTATCAGGCAGACCCCTACGGCTGAGGAGGGGATGGTGGTGTGAGAGACGGTAAGCCCCAGGCAGGGGTTGCTTGACTTCAGATGGCTGGACTGTGTCCCACGGCTTCCGCGTGTCACTTGATGCAACTTGAACCCCTGTGGTCAAGCAGTCTTGCAGACCAAGCAGAGAGGCTCTCAGGGCAAGTCCTTCAGGGCCTGTGTGGAGCTGTTTTCAAGGGGCTTTCTCACACAGAGTGAGGTGCACATGGAGGGAAGTGATATGCTTCCTGGAAGGCTACAGACCTCATCTCTTCTCCCTTGCATCTAAGCTCTGAAAAACTGTGGGGACTTGAGTAGGTAAAACCTATAACTGGCAGATTATCTTTGCTTTCTGTCCCCAAAAGACCATTGAGAGCTCAGCACAGGCCCTCCTGGGGACACCTGTGAAAGTCCTGCCTTGTCTGTCCCAGCTCTCTTCTTGTGCCTCCCTGCACACTTCCCCAGCTCATGAGCAGTTCTGAGGATGTGAAAGGAAAAGACAGCCTTTATTCCAGCTCCCACAGCACAGCTGTGCCCTGTGATGCCTCGGAAGGATGCACCTAGGGCTGGAAGAGCAATAGCAGTAGGCACTGGCAGGGTGCAGCTCTCCGGCCGTGGACCAGCTTGGCAGAGCACAGCCTCCTGGGTTGTAAGTCCCAGGGGTGCGCTCCATGTGGGTAATTGCCTCTGCTTCCTGCAGAGCAGCACCAAGGCATCTGTTGCTGCTTTTCTGCTTGAAATCTATTCATCTGTAGACTGAAATGAGAACCAGCTGGTGGTTGTCGGGATTTATTTTAGAAAAAAAACATTGCCTGTAAAGCATTATTCTGTTCTGAGTTCCCGTTTCCTTTCCCATCTGCCCAAGGAGCTGGGTTTGTGGGTCTCCCACTGTCCGCATGGCCTTGCTCGCGGCGTGGCTCCTCTGTGCTGGGTCCCAGTGTGGCTCCAGTGGGAAAGGCCAGGGTTACATTTCTCCCCAGACTGCGCGCAGGGGAGCTTGTGCAAACTCTGTTTGTTAGCTGGGGTATGTTTTCATCTGCTTATGGTTTCCCTCCTCCCGAGTTTCCTGGATTTGAGCAAACCCAGAAATCTCAAAGCAAAACACCACTGAAACACCATCTGGTTTCACATCAAAACAGCGCTTCCCAGGCAATCCTCTGCCAGAGCTTGAGTCTCCCTCGCAGCCTGCAACTGCGCATTGTCACTGGCACCAGCACAAAGTGGCTGGTTTGGTGGTGTTCTGCACCCACAAAGTCTCTGCAAATATACAAAAACACAAGGCACAAGGCCAGCTTTCAAAAATTTGGCAGAGCAAACTCAACAACATTGAGCAATCTCTAGACTGTAATTTTTACACCTTCCTTTGTTTTCTGTGTTTGATTTTTTGGGAGTACAAAACTCTGCCTTATTTGTTTAAAATGAGAGGCCAGATGCTGCTCTCAGTTGCACCAAAATTAATCTACATTTACACTCAAGTTTTGCAGAAAGGGAATACGTCTGTGACCTCTTCTTTGTTTTCTACAGATGTCCTTCCTCTTTTCTTCAGTTGTTGGTAGCTGCATGAAGGATTTTCTCCCTGTATTTTTAATATTTATTAAAGAAATTGTGGCTTTCAAAAAGATTTCACTTTCTTTTGCATCTTCTAATAGTAATTAAAATCTCTTTCATAACATAGCACTATTTGTTCTGGTGTATTGCAGTGTTTTCGGAGGTCTTTTCTGTTCTTCCTGGGAACTTTTCATATTTTTAAGACTAGAGGGATCTTTATGATTATCTCTTCTGACAATAAATCTCACCCAATAATTTCTGCTCCAACGTTTCTTGAGATGCATGGTATCTTTGAAAAAAGGCTGTTTTGTCTTCAGTTCAAGACCTCAAGCTGTGGAAACTTATCCCATTCCTACATAAATGGTTCTAATAGTTAATGACTTTTGTTAAATAGTATTCCCTACAGTTCCTCTGAATTTGCTTGGATTCCAACCATTGCATCAAATTATATTCCTGGGTTTTTCTTCCTCTACCTGGTTAAAAAGCCCTATTTCTTATAATTTCTTCTGGTGCCAGTAATTATAGACAGTGCTCAAATCATCTTTTGACCTTCTTTTGAGTAAACTTGCATTGACCTTCTTAAGATTCTTGCTAGAAGTATGTTTTCCAGATGCTGTATCTTTCTTGAAGCTCTTCCCTGAACTCTTGACCACTTCTGTGTTGTTTTTAAACTGTGACCGCTGACATAAAGCTACACATTCTCTTTCGATATACTGCTGCTCTTTCAATGGCAGTGTATACTGAGATAATGCCACCTCTCTGCTATTGCAGGATATTTTCGTGCTTGTAGGTCCAAGAATCACATTTGTTCTAGCAACAGGATCATGTTTAACTATGTCCCGTGATCATTGGGTAGAGTCAGATTTTAATCATCCCTTATGGAGATGCTATTTTGCAAGGGACTGTCTTCCACTGTACCCATGTAACCCTCACCATCCTTTCCTACCATATGAGCAATCCAAATTCGGATGCATTAACCACCCTAATGTACAAATTGATTTGTCACGTTGGACAGGCTTTTAGGTGGGCCTGTACATCTGAGCAGGCTCCTTGTCTTTCCAAGCTCGTCATTTTTCTATCATGGTTAATGCTACCTGCTTTCCATGAGCAATGCTAATGTTGTGAATTGCTGTTTTCATGTGACAGTGTCAAGCGAGGCTGTAAAATGACTCCTGATAGAAACATACTGATAGAGTTATCCACATAAAATAAACTAGTGGTGTCACCAAATATGGGACTGTGTTTTAATAAGACCTGATCCCTTAAAAAATAAGCACCTTTCCCAGAGAGAAAGTGGAATTTTTGTCTCTGCAGATACTAAAACTGAACCAGACGAGTCCCTGAGCAGCCTCACCACCTAATCACACCTGTTTGTGCAGGAGCTTGGATGAGACGACTTCCAGAAGTCCGTCCCAACTCTAATTTTTCTGTAATTATATAATTACTTGACTAATTAGGTCACTACTTTTAATAACTGTCACTGTTCTCTCCAGTCACCTTTCTGCATTTCTCCCTGTTCCAAAGACAGGTTAACTGGACTAGGTCCTGCAGATTTAAGTATCTTTTGTACCAAATCTACTTAAAGAACTGTGTTTATGGATGAAATAGAGAGTACTTCATTATCAGGTAATCCTGCTCATGCCAAATACAAAACAGAGGTGCTTCCAAAAGATGTGTTTCTCTGCAGGCTGACAATGTTATGGGGAGTGTCTGCTGTAAGTGTGTCTTGGAGGCTGACACTGCGGTGCCTGTAGAGATTTGTCAGGGGCCTCTCTCTTGCACTCTGGCCAAACAGAGGCAACCAGAGCCCGTGGCTGGGCTCCTGCCGTCTCCGGAGCAGGACTACCGGGCTGGCAGTCTCCAGGAGAGGTCACTCCTGCCTGCCAGAACCTGCCGGCACTGGACAGGGAGCTGCCCCTTCCTAGGGCGGATCCTTACCCTCGCCTCTCCAACATGCAAAGCACGGTGGGCAGGAAAGACATCTCTTGAAGGTGGAGAAAGGTGCTTCTCCTTTTTCTTCTCAGTCTGGCTTTCCCATTCTGGATGCATCCAGCAATATCAGGAATGTCAGGCATATGACTGGCCTGTGATTTCAATAAAACCTGCCTGATCAAGTTTATTTTAATAACAGAATATTTCCAAATCGTTCTGCATTTGATTTGTCCCTCTGATCAGAGTTCTCTTCCTAAATACTGTGAATAGCCATTCTCAAGGTCCTGTTTTATTCCAATGCTTAATGGTAGCTTTTGATCAAACACCACTCTAGAATTTAATTTGGACTGGAAAAGATCTCTGAAGATCACCTGGTTCTTCCATCCACTCAAAGCAAGACCAACTGCAAAGCTGCTCGGGGCCACATCTGGCTGATTACTGAATATCTTCATCAATGGCGAATTCACAGCCTCTCCAAGAGCCTCTTGCACTGCTTGACTAGCTTCATCAGGGTTTGTTTTGCGTCTTAATACCCAAGGAAAATTCCCTTGCTCTGTCCTTCCCTGACTGCATGTAATCCTATTGTTTTGCTCTCTGTTGAGAGAGATACTGTTCCCATATCAGCTTTCTCTTCCATTTCTCATATTAGTCTTGCTGCCCTTCCTGAAGTGTCTGAACTAACAGGGGCCAAGTATGTACTTACTGTACTTGAGGGAGCCTGGGGCACTACATCTCTGCAAGTAGGTATCATATTGAGAAATATGCTCTGGTGCTAGAGAAGCATGTTAGAGCAGGAGGCAGCCGGGACCCCTGGAAGCTCCAGAGGGGCCTCTGGGGTGACACGGGGGACCACATGCCCAGGGCTGTGTTTGTGCAGCCATTTACCCACCTCTGTGATAGAGCTGCTGCTTGGTTACTGCTGCCTGAGCCAGGCATTGTGCTCTGGCTGCCTTCCCTGTTTGTTTTCCTCCTTGTGGATTCAGTTGTTTTGCATCTGTAAGGCTGAGTGGGTGGTACGTAGTTTCTGTACACTCTGTTCTTTCAGTGGCTTTGGTTTAGTCTGTGTTTTTAAATGCAGGTAGTGCTTCTCAGAAGGGGCATTACTGTCATTGAATGGCATCATCCTTCTAAATACCTGGTTTAGCTTTTACACCAGAAAATCTGATGGGATACAATCTGACATCTTTTCTTCCTCTGCTTAGAGGAAGTCACGATGTTTTTTCAGGGGAATCTATATTCAAAGATCTGAAAATGTATAAACAAGTAGATACTTCCTCTGCTTTCCTTTGTCAAGCTGTCAGAATTTTCCCAGGCCACACTGGTTTGTGATTTTCACTTGTTATTCCTTCTTTCAGATGACAACAGAGAAATGAGTTGACAGGCAATGGTGTCTGAGGCAGACTTGCTCTGGGGGAACAAGTGCTCAGCTTTAAAAAAGACTTTGCTGTACTTTTGGCAAGGCTGGATCAGTGACCCTGCCACAGAGCAATGATGACTGTTGTCCAAGGGTATTCATACTGCTAAAAAATACAAAATGTCTGAAAGAGCTGTTCCCTGGGACTCGCCTTTGTGGATGGGAAGGTGTGCATGGCTTTTTTCCAAGGGATATAGGCTAGGTTCAAACCTGAAGACATAAGCATGGGCTGACTTATAAAGCCAGTCTCCTGCCAACGATACAAATAGTATATAGCTTTCCAGACTCTTGAGTGTAGGTCCTTACCTTTATTCTGCTCTCACTTACACTTTTATTTCAGCAATATAAAGTATTGAACCAGTAAAAGGGCAGGCTCAAGCCATAGGTTTCTCATGGGTTTGTTTTGTTTGGACCTAGTCAGGAGCTGGAAGGCTGAGTGCAGGGAAATGACTGGGAGAACTGAGGTTCTGGGAGAAGTGGTCTTTGACTTCCAGGATCAGACCTTAGCAAAACACAGCATCTAACTCTTGTTAGATGGGAGCAAGAAAGTCTGCCTTGGACTTGCATGGTTATACTGTGTTGGTTTGAGCTTAAAACAGCAAAGGATGAGGAGCAGTGGCTGGTAGTTGTGTACTGGTGTGTTACATGTCCATGTTGACTGGAGACAGCAGTCAGTGGGGAAAGGGGCTTTGCTGGGCTTATGAGAGAGGAGCAGGGAGAGGAGAGCCTTAGCCATGAGCCAGAAAGTTCTTGACTCAGGTGTAACAGGTCCTACGCTTTAGAAGTCCATGTGATGAGTTGGAGGAGTTGTAGGCTGTGAAATGAGAGAAGGGTGGGGAGTAGAATGTGAGGGCAGAGAAAATGAGGTGGGAAAGAAGAAAGGGAAAAGTTGTAGTGGGACAAACGCCCTGCAAAGGGAGTGGTCAGGCAGGTGAAAGATTTTCTGTGTTCTTGTTGAAATTTGTGATGGCATCCAAGTTCTAAATATTAGTCATGCATTCAGACACAAGGGACATGCAAGGAAGCTCAGGTCTGAGAAGTGTGACTTGTCCACTTGCCTTTCCTCTTCTGCTTGTTCTTCCTTCATCTGTCAGGTTCACACTGTGGATGAACAAAGCTGGAGGTCTACAACCTGCTGCACACATGCTTGTTCCCAGGGAAAGACTCATTGCTGTGAGGCATACTGGACCATGTCAGGCATCTTCTGGCAGCAGCCAATCATTTTGTCCATGAGAAACTAGTGACCGAGAAAGGGTGGGGAATTATGGGAATGAGGATTGTGGGGAGGGAGGGATGCACTGTTTGGCTTTGGTTGCTTGAGGTAGTCAGGGAAGTACCCAGCAAGGTGCTGTCTGCACTGCCTTGCCAAAACCCGCAACAGATGCCAGTGTTGCCTGGGGATCATAGGCATGGCCATTCCTCTGTTAACCTTCAGCATCCCTTATGGGACTATGTATAGGAGGGAGTAAAAGCCAAAGGTACACACGTTCTCCTGCGGTGGATGTGAAGCCACAGAGAAATATTCTGTAGCCTTAGACAAAGGTTACTTGGCAGCTGTCTGACAGAATTTTGTCCCTGTTAGAGGTGGGTGTTTTGTTGAAAAGTCAGAGCAGAGTAATGCACCTCCCCGGAGAGCTGCCTTGCCTGTTCTGGAGGTCCTGGGTGTGCTCTGCTGAGCCCATGGTGCACGGTGTGGGGAGTCAAGTGTGCCATGCCTGATGTCCTCTGGAATCCGTACTGAGAGCAGAGTTGGGCCGCAGGTGTAGTGGCAGCTCTCTGGCAGATTTGCACACAAGATTTGCACACAAGAAGAGACACCTTCCTGATGCAGACTCACAGCCAGCTGCGGTTCATGGCATGCATCAGCCTGTTATTGTTGTGACACTGAACGTGTATTTCCTTCTCTCACCCACTACCTTTCCAAGGGGAAGCTGTGATAATGACAGGACTTCTTGTTCTTTGTCACAGAAATTGGGTATAATCACTCCATTTTGGCGGCTTTAAGATGTGCAGCAAGGGAACAGGCTGGATTTTTTCTTAAGACATCAGTCATCTGAAGCATTTGGTAGATGGCACATCAAAGCTGGGAAATGACTCAACCATCTTTGTTAAAAGCAATCGCTCAGCTCTGGGAATAAAATTAGAGGGAGAGAGCTGAGGGAGGTGCAGGAGGGGGAAAAGACGCTTGAGCAACAAAAACAGAGGTGCTGTGTTGCTGTCATAGCACAATAGTTTCTTCTTCTTAGAGCTGTATCTGAATCATCCCTTCAGTCAAGGAGCTATTCATCAGCCAGCCTACCCAAGGCAAAAAGGGGCAAGGTGTCCCAGAGGGCAGAGGAGGTTAGTGGGTGCAACTGGGCTCGGCATAGCCATGCTGGTGCTGTCAGCAGCATGAGGCTGCTGGGCTGAAGCTCCTCCATAAGTGACTGTGAATAGTGTAATTTCTGTGAGGGTGTTGGGGTAAGCTCAGACCTCTCTCCTAAACCTCTGGGATCCCTTAAAGAGTTGTGTGGAGGTGAGTGCTCTGATGTCTGCCTAGGTCTGATATATCTCTGGCTTTCAACTCTGTTAAGATCTCAGCAGAAGAATCCCAGCTTCCCACCTCTGTTTGAGCCAAGATGGGCTGTTATTAGTGGAAAACCTCTTTAAAGGAAGTGAGGATTGCCAGAGAATTACATGGTCTGATTAAACTAGCTTCCTGTTCTCAACTGACATGATGTATTGGAACAAGGGTAGCCTCCAGGTTAGCCCTCTGCCCAGGGAACATCGACCTGGTGGTGTGCTGCTGACTGCTTGGATGGGCTGCAGCTTTGCCCTCCTGTCACAACACTGGAAACTTCATAACCAGGAGCCATTTCTCCTCCTGTCTGGGCTCACAGAAACCTAGCTGGGTTGCTCTTGCCTGCCAGCGAGTCATTGCAGATCTTGTGTGACAAACTGCTTCATGGCAAAACAAGCTGCTTCTCAGTGGGCGTAGCAGGGACTGGCTTTGTTTGTTTTTCCTGCTGCCAAGGCCTTGCTTATCTAACCTCCATTTCAGTTCTGTTCTGAGTGGAAATAGTCTTATTTATGCAGCTGGGCTAGAGGTCCTTTTTGTTTTAACTCTTCTAAGTTTGGATTTGTGGAAGAGAAAATCTCTCATGGTGGCTCTGTCTTCTTCTGGATGAAATGTGGTGCCTGATACATGCGTTGTACAGATGAGCACGAGTCAGTAAATCTGTCCTCTGCTCAGTAATGAGCCACAGGGATTTCTTCAGTGCATTTACACATCTACTTAATTGCTTCTAGTAGAAGTTAATTCGGGCCTTCTTGGTCCAAGTCACCCCCATGTCAGTAACATCCAGAGGCTTCAAACCTGATACAAGTTATATGTAGGAAACAGTTGCTGCTCCAAAGAGAGCTCGGAGGTGTAAGTGACACCACAGCTGAAGGACTCCTCGAAGAGCACCCTTGTGTCATCTCAATGTGGGTTTGGAGGCCATCTCCTGGGATGTTCTGTGCTTGGGCCCATCTATTTAGGCTACTCTGCAGTCGGGCTGGGGGCTGCTCATGAGGTGGCAGATCATTGAGTACCCTGTGCTTGTAGCCACTCATACCATCTGAGAAGATGTAACCATGTATCTAGGAGACCCTATCACTTTGTCCTGATGTTTCTGTCTTTACTCTGGGTACCAGCATCCCTGATGGCCAACAGTGACTTGGCAAGGACTGTTGTGACAGTGAGGACCTGATGGTCTTCACACACTGATGGACCTCTTTGATTGTGGGAACTAAAGTGACTGTGATTTCTGTTTTACAGAAAGAACTGTATTCTCTCTAATAGACAATTCAGTAATTTGCAGAGTCTCTGATGCCTCCTAGGTTGCCTACTGAAGTGTGAGATCTCTACAGCCCCAGTATTGTGGCTGTACCCAGTACTGTGCATTCCTAGGTGGTACTGTGAAAACATGCAGAAATGTGATTTCTTATATATTGCCTCCTTTTATAGTCTCTCAATGCACTACTACTTGCTTTTGTTTAAATACTCCAAGCTCTAGGTTTGCTTTGTTCAGCACAGTCTGTTCAACACAAAGGAAAGTCAGTCATTAGTGATTAATTGCAACATGCTTCCCTTTCTTAGCTGTGCTTTTATGGACTGTGCAGGTGCCTGTTTCCAAAACAAAGTTGATCACTGTGGCTCCACTCTGAAAAGCACCTATCTGTGCTAGGTTATGATTCCACAGTAATTAATGAAGGGCTGCAGAGCTGGTCAGTGCTGTCTATTTAGTGTGGGCCAGTGTGTTTCTAAGTACTGTGACAAATGGGTTAAGAAAGCACATGTACACAATTTGCTACAGCTGATAAATGACAGGAACAGAATTAGCCTGTCCATTCGCATGCTCAAAGGATCTTAATAAGGTCCTAATGACAGCTCTCCTGTAGCTTTTATGAGAAGAAACTGTAATTTTGGGAGCAAGCAGAACTAAGTAGAGCTTGTTTCCACAAGCTAAGTAGGAACTGAGTAAGAATGTTTCAACAAAGCTGATGCAGTCAGAAAATGTGTATGTGCTGAAGCAGAAATGTTTCATGGAAACAAATATATGTGGTTTGACAAATTTTAATTGTCAGTCTCATGTTGGGTAACTCGCCTGTTGTATCACGTTTGATCTGGGAACTGCACAGAAACAAAGCTGCTGAGGTTTACCCAGGAACTGCTGCCCTGTAGTCAGTCTGGCATCCTCTGGCTGGCTGAGGTAGAACTTCTTTTGTTCCTTAGAACTTGGAAATTTGGTTCTTGCATGAGGCTGATGTGACTCTTCAGTTTTGTTGTTGCTCACTCCCAAATACATTTGCTGTCCTTATTCAGTGCTGAGCAGCCATGATATTGGACAAAGACCCAACTATGGTCATTTTACTCAACAGCTACTGAAGCCTTGGCCTGCATCTAATATTTTGTATGTATCAGCATTTCTGAAATAAAATCTCACAGGATTTCTGCTTCATAGGAAACTTGCAAACTTTTTTTATGCCTATTTGAAATTACATTTCAAGCTATTGAAAATGTCTACAGAAAGGAAATCCTATTAGTCAGCTAGCCTGAGATCTGACTTCCACCTTATTCTTGAAGTGATTCTGAGCAGATGTGGCTGGAGGTGTTGTGACAACTACTATACTCCTAGATAGTAGCTGCTTTTATTGCTGTATAAAATATAATTTACACTGAGGTTTACTTGCACACAAGCTCCAGAGGCTCATCCAGTGGAGACTAAGGGCAGAACAAATCTGGCCATTTCTGGAATTCTTTGCAAGACAGAAAATTGTTTTACAGTTTCTGATAAGATATTGCTCTCTTCTGTCTTTACAGAATGAGTCTGAAGCTCAACAGAAAATAGTGTTAGTATCTTCTACGTTCAGGAGATGTTCCTTTCTTGGGAATTTGGTCACAGGTGTATTTAGTGCTTGAGTAAAACCCCACCCCAGAGAACCAAAACCTCTAGGGAAGTTTAATTGTTGGCTAAAGAGATCCTATGACCCAATTCTATGTAGTCTTATCCCATTATAGACTGAAATAAAATCTAAAATATTATGCCTCTAAAGCCTTGTCATGCCTACCGGCTTCATTTCCAAGTGATATTGGCATTATACTAGCTGTGGGATGCTTGAGTTTCTCTGTGTGCAATTTTGCTGCCCATAAATAAACAGAGACTGAGATCTTAATGAATTCCAAGAACTGCAGTCCTGTAAGAAAAATTAAAAACTCACCCACAGCCATCAGTATTTACCTTCTAGACCAAATCTCAGGTCAGGCTTGGAGGAAGGTGTTAAGAATTAAAATCCTGACCTAGGGACAGGACAACTGGTTTTGAGTCAGCTGCTCTGTCATCAGTTTTATGCAAAAATTTGGACAAACAGTTAATTTCACCTATTCTAGGCTCCTCATTTTCAAAGCGGGGGCAGTAGTACCTTTCTGTCTCACATGTGTGGGAACACAGTACAGCTTGTAAGGCTTGGTCATTACTGGTTTGGAAGTATGACAAATCCACCTGTTCTCCTGATTTTACAGATGGCAAAGGCAACGTGGGGAGCTGGTTTTGTCGGAGGCTGTGCTAGAAATGATGGACTAATCAGTGTAGTCTGGGAATAGCATGTTCTGATGCCAGATCCCTGCTTTGGCCGTCCTGTTGCTGTCTCTGCTATGCTTGGCTTTGCATCTGGGGTGCAGAGGAGTTTCAGCTAGGGGAGTAACTGGAGGTAAAAACCTCTAGTTTCTCTCCTTTACCAGAAGCACTTTTTTCCTGGAATTGTTTCAGATTAGCTCAGTCATTAGACTCTCTAATTCCTTAAAAAAAGGTTTGTTTTTGCTTTCACATGCTGACAACATGCTGATGCTTGTCACTTGACTTGGCTGCGTAGCACTTCCCATGACCCCAGTAAGATATTTTGGAAAATATATTAAAACAAGCATAAATTGGCCCTGAAGAAGAGCACGTTCAGTAAGTGTGTGTTGCAAGCACTTACGTCAAGGAAGCTAGAAATCTGTGCAGAACTTTTCTGGCCCTGAAAACCTTGTCATGAGGTAATTTTCTGAGGTGCTGACACAAAAGGACCTTGATGCTGTTTATGCAGAATCTGGTTGTCCTTCCCTATAGTATTTACAACACCCTCACGGATCTGAAATAACCTTGTTGATCTCGCATACCAGTGGAACACAGGCTTTGTTCACGTCTCTGGGAGCATTGCACATCTGCCTGGTACCACACAATTTCGGGTTCTGCCACACAGTTGGTTTGCCTATTTAAATGTTACTGACAAAGCTGCATGTGGTCAAAAAAATGTGTCCATCTTCATCACTGACCAAAGGAAAGAATAATTAATGCAAAGATATGAGAAAAATTAAATCAAGAAATATGTGCATATTACTTTTTTTTGCTCCACCTTACCAGATTTGTTTTAATTTTGCCAAAGACCGCAGTACCCGATTGCTCAAAATGATTGATTAGTTTATGTAAAAACAAGCAGATTGTTTTGTCTATCTATGGCTGAATGTAGACTGATCCATTTTTTGATGTTTCTGCAACAGAATGATTCGTGTTTTTCAGACTGGGTTCCTGTGCAGAACTGGCTAGCAGTTACTGTTGGGTTTCCCAGTCCACCCACTAGGGCAGAAGATCCTTTGGTGTGAGAGACCCACATCCAAGCCTCCTTTGGCAAATGCTGATGCCCAGGTGCTTCAGTCACCAGGGGGTCTACATTAGGTTTTGTTGTAGAAATGGGGGATAGCTTCAGAAGAGAAGCCTGAAATACACAGGGAACAAATGTGATGGCTTGTTGATTGGGACCCTCTAAGATGAAGGGTAATCAGGACAAATAGAAGGACATGAACCTGGGATTCTCTCCTACATGATGAACAACCAGTGCCGAAGCCACTCTGCCCTCTGTCTCTACTGAAGCTGCTCCTCTTCATTTCCAATAACTCCTAAGGTCAAAGTGGGTCCAATAGCCAGGTGCTTAGCTCAGCCCAAGTGGTACCACCTCTCTCTGTAGCCCAGGAACAGATTCTGTTCTTTTGAGAATCCAGCCATTCTGTCTGATTCCTTTGGCTTTTGTAGAAAATGCCTCCCAAGGGAAATTACTTGATTTCCACCTAATAAAACATTTCACTTAATCTGAAGCCAAATGTTTCCAATTTGCCAGATATTCCAAAATAAGTAATTCTCAGGGGGACCCACAACAACACTTCCTTTTTTTTTCCCTGTTCCGTGACAGAACAGAGCTAATTAACTAGTGCCTCACCTCCTCTCATGCTAAAGGCGAGGTGGCGAAAGCGGCAGCGCTATCTGCCCTTGCCTTGCAAAATGTGCTCAGGCTGAGGGAAGCACTGGGGGAAGTGATAAGGGGACACCCTCTGACCCCCAGGTTGAGCTCATGTTTGAGTGAGTCACACCTGCCTGTTCGCTTCCCAGTGAAAAACCAGCCCTGCAGAAAGAGATGTGAATGTTTCAGAGGTTCTCAAGTTCAGGGCTGTCCTCTGACAAACGGATGAGTGTCACAACACCATCTGTCCTTCGGGCACCTTTATCTCTACCCACTGGCAGCTGAACTGCTCATTTCCCATGCTCTGGGGCTACTGAAGTACTCCTTCATTTGAGTTGTCTGTCTTGCTGAACAGTATAGAGGACCGAAGTTCCTGCTGTCATGACAGTGACCTTCCTCCAGGCACCACAGAAAATGTCCAAGGAAGGACATGGTGATGCTGTGGGCTCAGTCACATCCCCTGCAGCTGCTGCCTCTGGCTCTCTTGTTCCCCAGCAACTCTGCCTGCAGGCGTGATGCCTGTCTGGGTTATGGGGATACCTTCACCTCAGCCTCCAATGTCAAATCTGTGCTTTTACTCATCAGTCTTTTCTCTCCTTATCTGTCATTTGGGCCGTGATAACACCCCTATGCTCCTCAGGAGGGCTAGATAAGGGAGAGGAGGAACAAACTGTCTTCCAGCAATGCAGGAACATAAAGCTGGAGCTGCAATTGCAGTTAGAGAGCTCATGAAAGCCATAATTTCTTTGCCAGTGCACAGCCAGAGACAAAGCCTCAGCAAAGCCCTGCTGGCAACCACCCCAGACAGAGACATCTGCGTGGCACATTCCCACAGGAGTGCAGAGCAGAGGGGATGATAAGTCTCTACTCTGCAATTAAGGCTCTCATTTTGTCAGTTTTATTCCCTTCTTGTGGAAGCTGGTAAAACGCTCTGCTTTTCCCAGCTCCCACCTCCAGCACAGTGCTCTGTGGTGCTTGGCTGTTCCCTCCCTGCTCTGTGGAGAGGCTGCCACCACATTTCCCTATCCCCACTATCCTGGCAGAGCTGGGTGCCCTGCCACCCTGCCTGCCTGACTTCAGCTGAGCGATGCTCTTCCAGCTTTCCTGACTGCTGCTCTGAGGCACTGACCAGCACAGGACCCTGCTGCTGGGAAACCACTGCATGCAGCCTTGCTCTGAGGCACACTGCAAAGGCTTTCATTATCTTTGCTTCTTGGCCTTGGAAGGGCTGTCCAGGCCTTTCCCCAGTTTTTGTTATTTTTTAAGAATTATTTTGATGAATCCTCTCTTTCTAGGTCTGTGATTTAAAGCACTCTGCTGCAGGCCCCATACTGTAACCACTTGCCTGTCCAGCTCTCCTGTTCCACCTGATGCTGTGCTGCCAGGGCACACCACGGTGCTAAACTCTGAGTAGATGGGCTGCACTGCTCAGCTGTTCAGATACACAACAGCTGCTTCTGGGATGTTATTGGTCTGTGGTGGTTCTATGATTTCACAGAGACTGAAATCTGGGCAGATGCTGGGAAGAAGTCAGGTCTGCTGCACTTCACTGTCCCATTACACCAACATGTGTTGCAGGTTTTCTCTCTTCTCGTCTGCAAGATGATGTTGTACATCCTTTGTCCTTCCTCTTTGTACCCTCACATACAAAGATCATCTCCAAGCAGAACTGTATTTCTCAGCATCCTAAAAGAGGAGTCACCAGGCAGAATGAGTCACTGGTGCAATTTTCCATAGCTTAATCTAAATTTTAGGGCCTGATTTCATTATTAGTGCTTACATTAAGTGGTTTCTTCCTTCATGCTGAAATCAGAAGGATTTTTTGTTCACTGGGGTAGAAGGTTTTAAAAAAAACACAGGTTGTTTCAGGTCAAGGTTCAGTTAGGGGAGTGAAGTACAGGAAGAAGTACTGGAAGGTAAACAGAGCTGGTGATGAAAGCTGTCTTCAGGTAACCTTTCCTCTGTTGCATGCTTTTTTGTGTTACTTAAGCACTTGAGTGGTTTAGTAACTTCTGTGAGCTCCAGGCTGATGGGCTGTCATGGAGTAGGATGGAGAGGTGGCATTCAGTGGGCACCTAAGAAATGCCCTGTCTCTTGTGGAAATGTGAAGATTTTGGAGAGCAGGGAGTTAGATGCAATGCTGTTCTTCATATTTCCTTTTCCAAGAAATCCTCACTCAGGAAATGGAATAACTTCTCTGGGCCATCAGAGCTGAGTACTCCAGAAACAGCATTTAGGTCTTTGAAAGTACCCAAGGACCTGACACCCTTTCCTCACACATCAAAAAATGGATCTCTCTGTGATTTCTCAGGAAGAGTACAAGAATGCCATTAGGTCATGTAGAAAGAAAATTAGAAAGGCAAAAGCTCAGCTAGAACTGCATCTGCACTGCTGTAAAAGATGATAATAAAAAGTGTTTTTATAAGTACGTTAACCACAAAAGGAGGGCCAAGCAAAATGTACAGTCTGCATTGGATGCAGGAGGAAACAGTGTCACCAAGGATGAGGAAAAGGCTGAAGTACTTAATGCCTTCTTTGCCTCAGTCTTTAAGAGTGGTTATCCTCAGGACAGCTAGTTCCCTGAGCTGGTAGACATTGACAGGGAGCAGAACAGACCTCCTGCAATCCAGGAGGTAGTTAGTGACCTGCTGAGCCAATTAGATGCTCACAAGTCTGTGGGACTGGATGTGATTCATCCAAGGGTACTGAGGGAGCAGCAGAAGAGCTCGCTAAGCCACTTTCCATCATTTATTAACAGTCCTGGCTAACCGGGGAGGGCCCAGATGACTGGAGGTTGGCCAGCATGATGCTCATCCACAAGATGGGCCAGAAGGAAGTTCCAGGGAACTACAGGCCTGTCAGCCTCACCTTGGTGCATGAGAAGGTTATGGAAGAGAACATTTTGAGTGTGATCACACAGCACACACAGGACAACCAAGGGATCAGGCCCATCCAGCATGGGTTCGAGAAAGGCAGTCCTGCCTGACCAACCTGATTGACTTTTATGGCCAGGTGACCTGTGCAGTGAATGAGGGAAAGGCTTTGGGTGCAACTAGCAACCAGACAAGAGGACATAGTCTCAAGCTGCTCCAGGAAAGGTTCAGATTGGACATCAGGAAGAATTTCTTCAGAGAAAGGATTGTTAAACATTGGAATGGACTGCCCAAGGAGGTGGTGCAGTCACCATCCCTGGAGGTGTTCAAGGAAAGACTGGATGTGGCACTTAGTGCCACGATCTAGTTGAGAAGGTGATGATTGCTCAAAGGTTGGACTCAATGATCTCAGACATCTTTTTCAACCTCATTTATTCTAATTTCCCAGCATCACACATCATTCCTTTTCCTTCCTGTCCTTTCTGCTAAAACAAACCCAGTCCTTCTGCAGGATTTCTTGGTATCTTGGCCAGTGTGATTGAAAAATACTCTAGTACTGAAGCTTTCAGACCTACTGTATTACATTACTTTTTCCTACTCACATCTTTCTTTTTTTTTTCTGGTTAAGTCCTTTTCACATGCATAAAAAAAAAAATCTTCTGCTTATTTTTGCCATTTTTGCAGACTTATGATCATATCTGTTTTGTCTCTCAGCAAATTGGCAGATACAGCTCAGTTCTGGCTAGAGTTTGTTTCTCCTCTCTGAATTCACACTTTGATAATGTCTTACTAGCAATGTGCTACACACAACTAAGTGAAAGTATCCTGAAGAACATCACCCACAGATCTTATCCAGAAGGATTGTCCCTGCTGTCCTTCAGGGCAGGATATATTTTCTCAGATTCTGTCAAAAAAACTTTTGCAGAACATCTTCCCCTCCAGTACCACAGACTTGACTTTTTCAGGTTTAGCTGAGGAAGGCTTTGACCCTGCCAGATCTAGGGCAAGAGACCCCTGGGGATACCAAATCAGGTCGTGGACCCCCACTGCACTTGCAGAGTACTGGTGAGTCAGGTTGGTTACTGTGTTCCCCAGTGAGCCCTGTCCTACTTTCCTTCCTTCCTTTATCCCTTTTACTCTGTTCCTTTTCTCATGGCAAAAGAAGTGCAGCTCCTTTTTCTTCAGTTAGTAACTTTTTTTTTAAAATTCAGTTCAATCTTCCCACGCTGCAGAGATTTTTTCCATGCTGGCTGTGATATCATTCTGTATGTAGACCCTTCTATTTCTGTAACCCTTGAAAGTGTGGGTGAAAATGGTTGAGTATATTCAAATATTTTGAGAAAGCATACAATAATAAAAAACTAACAAATGATTACCAGAAACCTCAATGCTCTAACTCTCAAAATAGTTAGATAATAGAGTAGGTCAAAATTATGCCTGCCCCATCTTTTTTTTTCCTCCACTTTCCTTATGTTCTATTTCTGTAGCTTTTAATCCTTATAATAGCTAATCCTTTGGGAGTAAGGATGAATCCCTTGAGTCTAGTGGACTTGGAAGGCATGTAGCTTTTCCTTTTGCAATTACTAGCTTTACCAAGCTGCATAACCTGTGAGAATATTCTCTCTGGCAGCCTATATAACCCATATTGTTATCCCAGATTGTTGTTTGCAGTAGAAATTGTTGAGTGCAAAGGCTGTGTTTCAGATGGGATGAGCCCTGGGTTTTAAACTGAGGCACATGGGTGATGAATAAGAATTGCCCTTGCACACGATCCCAGGAAAGTGCATGCATTCATTGATATTTTCTGTGAGGGAGTAGCATCTGTCCTAGTTTTGGCCACGACACAGATGTTAATCTATACCACCTCACATGGTTGTTGAGGGTGGAGGAAAGGGACTCTGGGTTAGTAAAAGAAAGGCGTGGCTTCTGGTCAAAAAAATATGGTGGGCAGGGGAAGAGGGAGGGTAAGCTGTCCACCATTTTTCATTGTCTTGGGGTCTGTGGTGAGCATTTTTGCATGTGATTCACCCTCTCTTTTGTATACTTTTGTAATTAACATTGTTGCTGTTACTGTTTTTTTTCTTATGTCATTGCTGTTTCCAGTAAATCGTTCTTATCTCAACCCATGATCTTCATATTTTGTGTCCCAATTCTCAACTCCATCCGGCCAGAGCGGGAAGAGGGAGGGGAAGGAGGAGCAAGAGAGTGGCATGTGATTTGAGAGAATCTCAGTGGGGGCACTGAACTGGGGAGTAGGATTCCTAAACCATGACAAACACATAGGTGAAATCCAAACAAAAGGAGAAGGAAAGGAGAGTAGAAGTTGAACAGAACACAGGCTGGTTTATGAAGAATAGAGTAGAAAAGGGAAAACTTTTCCCACCCAGTTTAGCGAAAAGTAAAAGAAGGGTGATGAGGGGGATGATCAGAGCTGGCTAAGCTCTTCCCAGATTTGCAGGTGATGCCTGGGGGTCTGGCAGGTCCCCTGAAGACAGCAGCTCCTGTGGCTTCCTCTTTGGCTCTGTGTAGACTCACAGCTGGAAATGTCTCATGGGCTGCTGAGGCTCCATCTGCTCCCTGTTAGTACTGTGATATGCTCCGCAGGGCCATACGCGCAATGGATCTGTTGAAACCCGGAGTCTCTGCAGAGAAAACATCCCTTGTGACTCGGTGTGATGTGCTACACGGAACAGGCATAGAGCTGCTCCCACTTGCCAGAACCTCCACTGGCTCAGACTTCCTCTGAAAATGCAAAATGCTCAGGTGTTTGTTACTGCTGTAGGTTTGGAAAATATCTGTTCTTCTCAGTGTGTGTTGTCTTTAGGGATCTGACACAGAAGTGTGAAACTGTAAATGGTGTATCACCTTCTACAATATTTACCAGGATCTAGAAAGCTGAAAGTCTTAGAGGAAAGGTTGTTCTTCCAGAGACTAGGCAGGTCTCAGAGATGAGGCTGAGCTTGCCAAGTTCAAATCCTCATATAGGGCTTTGTTATCGCTCCAACGCAGTTGTATCTGGAAAGGGGCTTTGGGCAAGTTCTGCTTGCTCATTCTTATTGAGATCAAAATTTTCACGTGCCTGTCCAAATTGTGGCCTGAAATTGCAGCTCAGAGCCTGGCTCACAACCCAGCCCACCCATGGAAACAGGAGTGAAATTCCCAGCAACTGTGGCTGCCCTGAGCTGCCTGGATATTTATTGAGCTCTCACACACAGAGCGAGTTTTTTCTGAGGAAAAAAAAAAAAACAAACCAGCTCTGGATCTCTCCACACTGCACAATTTTTCCTCTTAAAACAGTGAGATGTGATCAAAGCATAACCCAGTTTGACAAAGCATTTGTGAACTTGAGCAGACCTGGCCTTCACTACAGCTTGCAACGAAACCCTGAACCAGGAGCGCATTGCCTGGTTCCAGGCTGGGTTTCGCTCCCCAGCTGGGATCAGTGCAGCCTCAGCCAGTTGGGTTTGATTGCTGCAGATGCCGTAAGCTGTGCAGTGGGATGCAAAGTGGAAAACAGCCTTTCAACCCCTTGTGTTCTCAACAGACAAACATGAAAGGGGTCCAGTGGCTTCAAAGGGCAGACGGTTTGGATGGGAGTCACAGGGAATTGGCAGAGGGAATTCTGGTGGAGCTAGGTTTGCGCAGGGGCCAAGAGCATTCCTGGTGCAACACTGTTGACGTCAGCGCCTCACACGTTCAGCGTAGGATGCTCATTTGTATTTTCTCCTGAGCTCACAGGGCCTGGCATCTAGTCTGTGCTTTTGTTACAGCAGCTGTTTCTGGTCTGGCTGCCTCAGTAATTTCCCCAGTCCCTGGAAAACCCACCCATGAGCCCATCTCTAAAACTCTGTGATTGCTCTCTTAAGCACACGCTTCCCAGATTGACTCCCTCTCCGCAGACTAATTCATCTGACTAATTATCCCCTTCTTGGTGCTAGTTTGTTTTGAATGCAAAAATTTGGCCACTGCAATTTGCTCTATTCTTTAAAATTCCAGAGTCATTGAGCAACGGTGAATAGAAAAAGCCTTTCGTTAATTCAAATTCAGCAGTGAACAGAGGTAGCCTCTCTGATTGACTTGGAATGTGAGGCTGTCTCTTCTGAAAAAGTGAGGCTGTGGCCCCAGAAATTCAGCTGCTTCAGAGAAGTCAGGCAGGAGGCTTCTCCTTGCCAGGGGTAAATGATGTGCTTCCTAGTTCAGATACTTCTATGCCAAAAATGACTGCTTATGCCAGATTTCCACCTGCTGCATTTTTGCTGAAATGGGTATTTTGAAATTATCTGGATGAGCATTCATATCCCAATATCACCTAATTTTAGGGAAACCTGTTTATGCCTCTCTGAGAGTAACTCACAGACATTCCTGCTTTCTAGAAAGCATATGACTACAATAACATTTTGGTTTTGTGGAAAGTAAGTTAAAGCTAAAATTCCCTGAAGGAACACAACAGATTGACTCAAAGTCCATGAAACCTTGTTATCTTAAGGCAGCCCTGGAATGAAAGATGATCTTTTGCTTCTGTCACTTTCTTGACTCTTTCTGGAGGTCATAGCAATCAAGCTCTCACCTGGTGTTTAGTGGCATGTCTCAATCATGTTCCCTGGGGCGGTTCTCTTCTAGACAGAAACCACCACAGCTTGTCTCATTGATCACATCAGGAAGTGAAGTTTGAGGGAGAGATGGAGTTCATTGCCTTCTGACCCACAGATAAAAGATTGCATCCTTTTCCGCTTACCTTAAACATGCTAGTTTAAAAGTGATCATTTTACTATTAAAATAAATTATTAGCTCTGGAAGTTCCCTTGGTAGGTCTCTCTCAGGTTTCTTTTCCAAAATTCTGAGAGATGCAAAGTGTCTTGTGCTCGAAATCTTTGCTGTGGTTAACTCTAGAGAGGACCTGTGAATCCAGAATCACACAATGGTGGGAATAAAGAGCAGTGAGACATAATCATGGAGAAATGAAGAGAATTCCTATGGATGGAAGACTGCCTATAAAAGGCCACACAGTGTTACCTGCTTATCCCCATTTGTCTCCCCGAAAAGATTGTGCTGGAATACAGCTTTTTCACATTTTTTTAGTCTATCATGTTATCCTCTTCCTCTGCCCCCTTCCTCCCATCTCTAATATTTGTGTTTGAGTTAAAGCTGGACACAATGGGACAGATATTTGGGTTCTCCCCTCCTCTTTCCCCATGATCTCTTATTTATGTGTGTAAATGTTTTGTTTTATTGATGCACATTTGCCAGAGAAATGCTGGGCTCAGCTCCAGGCAGTCTCATTTCCCTCTTCCATCTTGAGACATTCCAGACCTGAACAGCATAAGCTTGCACAGCTAAATATTTAGGAGAAAGCAACAAATCTGTGTCACCAAAAAAGCTCTAAATATCCCTCAGCATAAAATGATGTAATTTAGTATGTGCAGAAAAAGAAATATCACACCATTTCTATGAAAAGTCTTGGATCAGATTAGGAAAGGTTTATACTTAAACTACAAATCATTGTAATCAACATCCCATCTGATATCAGAGGTAAAGCACCACCATACCCAACTCACTTCTAACCCCAGACCACTGAAATATCAGTGTGCTGGTGACTTAATTCTGTAGGATCCCAGACCCCTCCTAGCACAGATCAGCTTCTTTCGCTGAAGATCAGCATCTTTATGCTGTTTCCTCTCATTCCTCTTTTAATCTTTCAGTACTTTCTATGATCATGGAGAGGAATTATGGATGAGCATGCTTTGCTTGGAGCACAGGCACTGTACTGCTCATCTTTGCTGAGACAAACATCACCTACTGCTATGAGTGCTGAATCTGGCACCAGCGACTTTGTCTGCAAAAGTTTCTGAAATTTCTAAACTTCTCATAGAAGTTGGTGCAGAAGTTTGCCAAAGGTTACCAACACCCATAGGAGTGGTGAACTTCAGCAAGAAAGTAAAGAATACAGATGTGACTGTCTGCCTCATACTGTTGCAGCTAATTTTGACAGTGTGTGAACCAGAGCACAAAGTCTGAAAAAAGTACCAGAGATTTGGAGTATCTTCCTTCGAGGTTAGTGCTTGTATGAATCAAGCCTTCAGAATGGACATATCCATGAAAGCAGCTCTTTTTCCTCTACTGCCACATGGCCTGGATGTGAAGGCAGTAGAGGAAATGAAAAGCAAATGGGATTCTGGAGAAAGAGGTCCAATTTATCCTCAGTGATGCTGGAGTAACTCAAAATGGAGGATCCTTCACATCCAGATGAGTGAGAGAGACGAAGACCGGCTGCCTGTCTGTGCTTGCTCTGTCTGGTAGTGACTGGAGTGTGCTGCATCTTCCAGCTGCCTCCTGCCCATGGTAAAGGTTTTTAGAGCTTCTCTAATCAAGTAGGAGCACAGTTGCCTGTCAGCTGGCACAAGGCCTTGAAGTGGTTTGGGAGAGGGAATACAAACACTGCACATCTGCCTCCAGCCTCTGCCCAAGATACGCTCAACAACACCAAGCTCTGCCGTTGGGTTTGTTTCTGGGCTACAATCAAGTGTTGAAACTGGGCTACAGGTTACACAGACGTGCAGTATCTTTGCAGCAGCCCAGGCACAGCAATGTACTCTCAGCTCCTCCGTTTATGGGAAATAACTGAAGCCTGGTCACATGCAAATAAATATTCCCAGTGGATAAGAGGGAGAAAAGAGAGAGAGAGGGAAGAGCTAAGGCAAAGGCTTGACTGACTGCAAATGGGACAAGAAGCAAACCAGCACTGCATTGCCGAAGTCTGGATTTTTCTATCAATCTTGTGGTTGCTTTTGCTTTCCTTAATGCCCCAGCTTTATGGAGATCAGCATTTATTTATTAATATGTAAATAATTTTTGAATGTTTTCTAACTCAGTATTTTGATGGATAATAGATGCTGGTTTAATTTCTAATTTTATTTATTGGAATACGTACACACAGATATCAAGAAATTACACATTTTTGTGTCTATTAATATACATATTTTTCTTTTAGCTGAGCACCTGATGGAGAAAAAAAAAATCTATGAAAGCTGTAAATAAAAGTTCTTTTCTTCCTCCCTTCTTGCAAATTGTTCTGTAAATAACTATGATTGGTTTTAGACTGGAGGCCAGACCTTGACCACATAATCAGTGGATCAGCTGTGCCTTTTCCCCAGCATCACTTGTGAGCATCTGGCAAATTCTCCATGTGGGACAGGCATGTGGCTTGCACCTGGGTTTGGAAGTGAGACAGCAATAATCTTGCTCTTCCCCCCGTGGTTTGGAGCACAGGAGAGTGCCTAGTGAAACAACACGGCTAAGGTGACTCCTGCTTGGGCACAGGAGCTCTTCTACTCCTATGCCTTCCACTCCTGGATATACATAAATGATAGACAACGCTGCCTCTGGGGTGCCAAGGGACCACTGCCATTTAGCAAAGTCCCTGCATCAAAGGCTAGTAATGCAGATGAAATGTGGAGTGGTTTAAAACTAGCTGCTACTATTAAAGCAGATTAATATTAGCTGGTACTTTCTAAGAGAGGTATCCTTCTGTTTGCAGACAAAGAAGTTCAAAGTATGCTAATGAGGGGAGCTGGCTTGGAAATTTGTGATGTCTTTCTTACCATAACTATACTCTTGATTCCGTGAGTATGTGTTTTCCACGCTAACACTCTGATTTCTTTTGTTTTGTATATTTGAATTTAGTGAAGTTTAAGGAGTTTCATGGAGATAGAATGAATGAAATCCCATCAGACTGAAGCAGCCCAGGTACAGGCAGAACACATTTCAATGTATGCTGCCTCTGCTTGCCAAAATATTTCTTGCTTCTAATTGGAAAAAGGCAAGTTCCCTTGTGGGACAAACAGCCTGCTTGAGTCATGACTTTTGGGCCAGCAACAGACTTAATGGTTTTTCTGTGAGGTATTCATCATTCCTAAATAACTCACTTAAAGTGTAACTGATTTCCTTCATAAATGTTTATGTAATTTTGGTCACTTCTGAATGAAAGCAGCTTCACTCAAACTGAAAAAAAGGAAAGCAGAGAGAAGAAAGATGGCAATAATGCACACGTTTCAAATTGAAAGTTTGTGTGTCTTCCTTCATAATTACCCTATTCAGTTGCAGTGGAGCCAAAACTGCAGAGAAGTTGTGAAGGCACATGAACTAAATGTGATCAGCAAGATAACTTTGGGGTAGCCTCAAATTTGGGTTCAGTTAAAACAAAATCTCTTTAGGGTGAGGATACTCAAGGCGTGTACAGTCAGATAACAGGACAGACTGAAAGGCTGAGCAATTGGGAAAATGATGTGAAGACTCTTCTTCATAAGTCTTTGACAGTACTGCAGGTGAGATCATGCTCCCTCTCTCCCACCTGTTCTTGATTTACAAAGGGTGAAGGCTGCTACTACACTCTGGGTTATAGACGTCTGACTCAAATTCAAGCCAAGCAGCTCACATCTTTAATAGTGGTGAACTCTATTTCCTTCCGTCTGTCAGTGAGGGTGGTGATGGTCCTGGACATGTTCCAGCAGTCTGGAGGGGAGATTTGGGTGGAACTGGCCCCTGCTCAGTTTCCACTGCACAACTCCCATGGCACAAAAGCAGTTCCTTTTCTGAAGTCTGCCAGATGCATTGAAGGCTTAAATAGAAACTGAAAGAATTTCTTTCCTCTCTTGCAGTCCCCCACCAGTTTTAAGCTGTGCAACAGTGGCAAGTTGCATGGGGAAAGCTTCCTTTGTTGACTGAACATGACATGCCCTTTCTGGCTGCACTCAGGGTATGAATACCCTGACTCAGTTCATTGCCACTGCACTTACTTACTATTTTAAGAAACAGCTTACTAAACCAGAGGAAATTCTTTTGCTCCCACAGTGTATCACATTTGGAAAGTGACCTCAACATGTCAGCAGCGGAGAGTGGCTTTCAGTAGGCTTGAGACACACACCTGCAAAGAGTGCTGGGCCTCAGCTTGCCAGAGCTTTACTAGCTTTGGAAAGAGGGGTCTCAAATATTCTCTCAGGCTCTGGGGTGGGGATTTGCTGTGACAGTCTTGGGTTAGGCGATGATCTCTGCAGAAACCCTCTTTGCAGTTCTGAAGTTAGAGGTTGAAAAACAGTAAGCATTGGCATTCTTCAAGGCACCAACATCTCATTGTTATTGACATCTCAACCAGTGAGTAGATGAACAGCCTGTCATTTGTAGACCTAGAAGTCCTTTTTTACATGTTTCTTCCTTTTATGAAGTTCCCTAGAATGAGTCATTGTTTAAAAACAGCTTAGTAAACATCATACTGTTAAAATGATTTGAACATAGCACAGTTCAAACTAAGACTGAGTTTTCAAAGAAAACGTTTGCCAGAAACTGCAAAACAAACTGTTCTTTTCCTTAATGTAATAAAACACCTGTCAGCCTCCAAAGAATCATATTTTCAACAGTTTCTAGCAATAGCTGTGAATTCTGAGTGTTCCCTTCCACCCCAGAAGGCATATACATGATGATTGATAACCAGCACACATTCTGTTCTTTAAATACTGTGAGGAAGCCACGTGACTCAAACCAAGGGCTCAAGGACACGGCCCCTGATTGGGAAAACCTTGCAAGGGGGGTGTGATTCTCACACATGCTTTTCTGGGAGCTCCTTGGTGCAATCTGATGAACGTACCTGACAAAGTAAATAAACATCAAAGACAGCACTTCCTCAGCCTTTTTCCAGAGTTATAACTGCAGCTGTACCTGGGATCATAAGGCAAAATCTGACTGACTGTCAGTCCATTTCTTTTGCCAGTGAAGTCTACAGGTAAGAGCAATATATTACTATCTTACTCCAGTTGTGTTTCGCTTCAGCTGTAAGGTATGGGGAATTATTTTTATTTGCTTTAGACAATGGGTGTAGTTTATTTCTGGGGCATTCTAGTTCTGGATAAATGAAACTGTTGTTCTCATGGGGCACTGAACTCTGAGAAGACACCCAGCATCTTTGGTTGGTACTTCTCTGCAAGAAGAATCTTTGGCTGGTACTTCTTTTAACCTGTGACAAGTTGCTGAATTGCCCTGTGCCTCTGTTTCTTAAATGTAAAATGGAAACAAGCTGTACGACTGTGTCGTAATGTTGCAGTCATAAACACATTTGCCTATTCTATAGTAGAAAACAAGATTGGGGTGACCACCAGCTGTATTTTTAAGAGTAATTATTTCCATCTGCCAACCTTTTTGGAACTGGACCAGTGTAGTGGGATGAGTGTTAGTCAACTCACCATTGTTTGGCTGGTAGGGGAGAATACACTAGATATTGGGATGGAGAAGCTGCGTGTTGAACCAAACCAAACTCAGGTCCAGCAGATTTAAATAGCTTTGTGGCAGTCTCCTGGATGGGCCTGCACCTCTGTAATGCACACTAGTGAGAAGAAACAGTGAGGTCTGGCAGAGATAATGGGGTCAGACCCAACACTGCACGCACGCACAAGTTGTTGTGCTTTGAGGACTGGGTTGGCTCATGGCTGGTGTCAGAGGTAATGGGCCCCTGAAAGATTGGAGCTGGCTTTGTGTAGTACCACTCACAATCCTAGGATTGTTCAGACCCTGCTTAGATACACGTCTTCATGCACCCTTGATGAAGTCCAGTATTAAGGGAACTGGCTGAGAAATATTAGGAAATATTTCTGAGCTATCTTGGGAAAGGGATGAGATCCCAAAGCGTAAGAAAAGAGTGCATGTAGTGACAGCTTTGAAGAAAGGAGAAAAGGAAGTGAAACAAACTAGATAGTAGTCACCCCAGTTGGAATTTCTGGAAAAAGTGGGACAAATGAGCATAAGCCTAAAGAAGATAATGAAGTGCTAAGTCGCAGGCACACAGGCCTGTCAAGAAGAAATCCTATCAGAGCCACCTGCCCTCTGTTTTCTGACAGAGGAATCAACCATGGAAGAGAAAGGAGATGTCCTATATTCTGACTTGGCTAAGGTTTTCTATGTTCCTTCACATGATACTCGTAAGGCAGCTATGGACTCAGATCCCATGTGGAACTCCATGAATTTGAGTCACTGTCCCATGGAAAAGCTTATTCACTGAACATTCCTTGGAGCTTTGCATCAAATGGGAGGGAGCAATGAGGGGACTTGTCATTAATGGCTTCATAGGTGCAACAGAGATAATGCCTATCAAATGTGATGGTAGTGCCATGCTGATGGGCATGCAAGCACATGGGAGAACAGAGTCAGAATTCAAAGGGGTCTTCAGGCGCTGGAGGGCCAAATGAAATAATATTCAATATGGAGAGGTATAAAATAGGAATGAATAATCCACTGCACAAATACAAGGTAGGTGACAGCTTGCAGGAAAGCAAGGAAGTTTTAGTGGTTTTAAGGGATCACAAAAGGAATGTTTCAAATGCTTTGCTACTGTTAAGAGACCATCCTTATCCTGGGACAAACAGACATGAATATAGTCTCTGAAACAGCCTCCTTTCTCTGCTTAGCACTGGTGGGTTTTTGGATTGAGTGTTATGCCTGTGGATTGCAGATTTCACAAAAGCCATAGGCTAGTTTAAGAGAGTTGAGACAAGAAAAACAAAAACAATCAGATGTCTACAGAAGATATTCTCTACATTTTTTAAATTTGTACACTAACCCCTCAGCTTGTTGTGAAAGAAAGAAGAAAAGCAATTTTCTGAGTCAGTGCTAGATAGGATAAGAATTCTTCCTTACAACTTACATTGTAGCAGCAGAGATAAGGGTTAGCCTTTAGAAAGCCCTTCTCATTCCAAACGTAGAAAAGCACTGAATAAGTTGCTTAGGAGAGTTTGGGAGTCTTTTAAGTGAGATTTCAAAAACTGCATCTTCCAGGAATTGTCATGGTAATGCTGCCACAGGTAGAGATGTAAATAACAAGAGAACAACAGAGAACCCAGATAGGATAGCTGTGCAAACCAGAGAAGCCTTTGGGCAAACAAGTTTCTTTTTCAGTCTCAAGCTATTGGTAATCTTACTGTGGAACAGACCAGACAGTGTCCCTGCCAGTCTGTGCCAAAGGCAGGAGAAATCACTCAGTAAGAAAAGAGGTGTTTGTCAGCCTGTTTAGAAACAAACATAACAGCACCACCTGTGCACTGCTATTGACTGTTTCTGTCTTATTTTATTCTCCAAATACTACTGACAGGTTCTGCAACTCTGGAACAAGAAGATCTTCTCCCCAGGTTCAATTTAAGTGTCTGGGGGCCACTGGCTTTAGAGGGATTTCAAGTTATGGTTCTGGATCCATGTGAGAAATTAGAAGGATTTCCACTCTTGGGAGACTTGACTTCCATCCCAACCACTTCCACATTTCTTTTCCTGACCAATTTTTTTCATCCATGCACTACTTTGAAGGGAAGATAGGCTCTTGGCAGCATTGGCAAATATCTACTTACAGCTATCAAAACCTTGTGCTAATCTGACTTCCGGTTATCTCTTCTTTCTGGACAGCAATCAATCCAGTGTGGTTATTTTAATTTAAATAATAGCTTAAATTACTGTCAGCCTTACTTAAAAATTTATTTCAGGCAGCTCAAAACTCTCCCTCTCATTCACTCCTTTGCACAGCTGGACAATGATGGTTTCCCCAGCCTGCTCTCAGGAAGTTTGCATTATAATAGTACTTAAAAATGGGACTTCATTTTTGGGCCACATCAAGTTCAGACAATGATAGCATAGCTGGATGAGAGGCCAAAGAGTTGTACAGCTCAGGCAGTTGCTATTACACTGGGCCAGTGTTGACCCACAGGGTCTCGGGCTGTTCCCTGAGGTACTGGTAATTACATAAGGACAGTAATATTCCCGGGAGCAATTGCTGACTTTTTAAGGACGACATCATTGAAGCTCTTGCACAAGATGGGGAGAATGAGGGAAGGAGAATAGAAAGGTCTCTATCTCTCATGAACCAACTGCAAAGAAAAGCTTAAAAAGATAAAAAAGAATAAAAGAGTATTTAGTAGCAGTTGCTAAGAAAGCATGACAATATGTGAGGGGACCATCCCTTTTTGGGGATTATATTTGGCTCAGGAAAGCAGAAGCTGAGCACAGCTGAGCTGAATGGATTCATCGATGCTGTCTTTGTAGCTCTCTGATCAAGGCAAGCAGTTACAAGTTTTGTGGCTCAGCCTCAGACACAAGGCTACCAGTAAGTGTTGTGACCTTTTGTTATTCTCAGGCCTGGCAGAGCAGAAAAGAAAGCCAGGGTGAGGACGATGATCTGCTGTCAGTGCAGTGAGGCTGGAGCAGAAAAGCTGTGGGGCTCCGGCAGGACTGGGTTGCACTGGCAGAGCCCTGTGAAAACCAAGGACACCTGTAGCAGTGGGTTGGCTCAAAACTGCAGTGATACCATCACCCCTCCCTAGAAAAGGCTCTGTGTGAATGAACAGGTCCTTTTGGGGGACATTAGAAGTACCCTGCTTGGCTCTTAGCTATGCTACTGGATACGAGATCCCAGTTTCAGCTCATGTAGTTAACTCAGGCAAAAGCAGTATAAGCTCCTCACTATTATAAACTAAAATACAGAAGAATTCTCACCCATGGTTTTATATAGAAATTAAATTCCAACTGTTTGTTGTATGAGACCAAACATGGAGGTCTCTGTGTCTATCTTTAGCATCAGATAAGGGTGGTTAGCCTGCTCTTTCTTGGTTCTGGCTTTTCTCTTTTAAGGCAAATGCGACAGATCCTGAATATGCCTTATGTAAAACTAGAGAGACAAAAAAATCATGGCAACTGAAGGGCACAGTCCAACCACACACAGGGAGAGAAATGGGTTGATACCTGATTTTGTTGTGTCGTTACTTGAGGAATTTTATCTCTTGTATTTACCTTAGTGATCAGTGAATCTGAGTTCGGAGGCCACAAAAGGGACTGAGGCGTTTTTGGCTTGGTGTCTGTGGGTTCTGAAATGACCCACGTCTTCTGGCAGCAGAGAAGGCAAAAACATTTGCAAAGAACTCCCAGACCAGAGTCAGCCCAAGAAGCAGCAATGGCCAAAAAAGAAAGAAACCAGACAAAAATGCATGCCTGACTAATATAAACAACACATCAAGAGGGAAGCAATTTCTAGTGCCCATTTTCTAGCTAGAGACAGTAGCTCTTCTTTACCTCTATTCCCTTGAACATGACTTTTCCTTGCAGTCTTCTTTCACTATCAGTGACTATGAAGAAACTGCAAACAGAGGTCACTTTGTCAGATGCCACACCATGTCCTTTCATGGTGAAGCCTCTCAGGGCTTCTTTCTCTAGGGCAATGCAAAATCCTGTATTTAGAAAAGGAAGGTTTCAATGAGCCCTGCAAGGAACTTGAATGTATGTGTGAATCTGCAAGTCCTGACGTGCCTCTGCTTGCCTTGGCCTTGAGTGCCTGGCAAGCCTTAATGGAGAACATGAAGCACTGCAAGAGCTTTCTCTACATATAGGATGACAAGTGTCAGCATCATATGGAAAGTTAAATTTATTTGCCCTAATAGATATATTTGGTTTCACTTCTTGCCTGCGGCATCAGTCACTCTTACTTCACCCTGAAGAAGGAAAAACAGGCCCTGTCACTCCCTAGTGGTGTGCTCATTAGTTTAGCAGAAGTACAATCTGCTCCTGCCCTGAAATTTTTCACCATTTCATCTGTAACATAAACACTTACTCAGTCACAACTTACAGAAATCATATTATGGCAGCTGTATCTACAGAAATTTAGGTATCTTGAAGAAGAAAATGGTTTATAAGAATCTGGATCCATTTCTTCTCTTGAATCCCTCTAGAAAATGAATTTAAACACTCAGATTTACTTTACCTCTGGTTGTTGTTAGTCACAGGGTTAGTCAGTACTTGAAACACCTCCAGTCCAACCACCACTTCCTGCTCCAGGGAATACCATTAAATATTTGCATGGGATAAGTAAGCAGACTTGGCTCTTATCAAAGTAATTTGCACAGAAAGTGTGGAAACCACAATTCCTTAATTTTTTGTGTAGATGTAACACTGACTTTGAGGGTGAAAAACACTCAGCACTTCCTATAGCTCCCTCTGCCCACAGAGGGACAGGTTCTGTGGGTCTGCTCAGAGTTTCCCAGGAAATGCAATGCACTGTTTAATCATGTACAAAATGGACACTTGGGGAAAAAAAGAAGAATCAGTCCCAGAAAGTCTAGGGGCTGAACAGCCAAACTCTTCTTTTTTTCTGCAGTTTTCCTTGTCCAGGTCCACTTTATAAAATATTTTTGAAGACTGTCCTACTGCCCTCTGTGGGCTTTACTGTGAAGTACCTTAAATAACCCTGTAGGCATATGCTGGGATATGACTCCCTCAGAAACTTTTGCTTCTCTTCTCTCATGCCCTTGTGCTGCAGCTGCTTATTAAACTGATACCTTAATTTAACAAAGCCAACTGTACACTCCCCACCCCTTCATGTGCCTGCCAATGCAATAAGAAGCCTAAGAGAAGGCATCTGTAATGGCTGTTTGGTCTTGCTGGTTCTGAAAGCCAGTGAGATATAATAAAATCATCTCCAAATAGACAGAAGAATTAATAAATTTGGAAGGAAGATCCTGGTATGTATGAGATCCTGCCTTAGTTTTGGTTGAGGTGCTTTTTTCCAGTCAGCATTTTGTGGTTTTCAGGGGCTGGCCTGAGGGGTTTTGCAGGAAATTGAGTGGATAATCAATATTACTAAAAAGCTTTACAACTAGAAAGTCTGTGAAGCAGAAAGCGTGTTTTCCATTTCTTTACAAAGGTCAGTTTTTAAAGAATGTAAAAATAAAGGCTGCTTTGGGTTCAGCTGCTCAGTGCCTCTTGGGAATTTGGGGAATCAGATGCAGAACAGAGAGTGCCTGGGGGTGCTCTTCTGCACCATCACTGGCCAGAGCAGTAGCTCAGATCCAGAGAAACTACCAGAATTAAGAGAGTTTTAACTTGTTCCCATTTGCTTGATAACACAGCAAAATATCATATTTATTTATACTATCTACCAAACTAGAGAGATGCATGAAGGTTTTTGCCTCAATGGTGGATTTGGACTTTAATTTGTAAACTGCAACTATTGCAATGAATTTTCACTGTAGCCACCTCTTAGGAAATAGACCTCAGTCTGCTCAACTTGTCTGGTTCCAAGGCAGTGTGTAAATGAGCATCAGGTGGTTGTGGTTTTGGTCATGGTGCTTCTGGGCTTTACTTAAGTGCTGCCAGCACATCCTGGGGAAGAAACTTTCCTCTGATCTGCAGCATTGTAAGAAAGAGCCAACCCAGCATCCTTTCCCATGCTGGAGGCTCTAGAAAACAGTTGTGTTTTACTCGACTGCATCAGAAACTTCCCTTTACACTGAACCATGGAGAGCCATGCACTGAACTGCTGGAAAATGGGCCTTCTGGATAACTGGCCCTCCTGTTAAATCTCTTGCTAACACATTCCCAGCCTGCCAGGGTCCCCTACATGTTCCTTCCCACCCGCAGGTTTCCACGCAAACCCGCTGTGCCAGGCACAGGAAGGTAGCCGGGGCTGGAGCACCCTCTGCAGGGACCTTCCTCCTGTCACCGCGCCAGCCACGCCTGCCTGGAAGGGACATCTCCAGCCCACTGCGGCTCCTCCGCACTGCCGAGGTGGATGGAGCCAAAACATCAGAGAGGTCCTGCTGTGCGAAGTCTCGGCGCAGGGAGCATCAGCAGTGGGAGCTGCCCTCTCCTCTGGGAGGAGATGCAAAGGGCATTCTTTGGGAGAGGGAAGCAGCATGACAGTGGAGATGCTGCTTGATATGAGACCCAAATGCTGCTTGGTATTAGCCATCCTCTTTGCAGCATGAAGGCATCTATAATTTTAAGGCTTTATTATTATTATTATTACTATTATTATTATTACTATTACTATTATTATTAAATCCTCTGTAATTACAAAATAATTCATTATTATTACCATCTGTCACTGAAATGAGTTGCAAGGCCTCCATTACTTTTGTAAAATTTTCGCTACCAAAACCATCATGATGGTTGTCATATTTCCCAGCTGAAGGCCTGATACTCAATGAGCCCCTTCCCCTCAGCTTGCAGATGTGCTGGAAACAAACAGAAATTCTAGGGCTTTCATTTCCATGCCGTCTGTGACCGTGCCATTGAGGAAGAGATTTGACAAAAGTTTATTTTGAATATCATTGCTTATGGGCACTGGGAGAGGAGCACAGTCCCCTAATCCAATGGCCTGCAATGTGTAGGGTAAGCATTATAGTCTAAGGTTTAGATGATCATCAGCTAGTTGCATCAATGCTTTGGTGTCCTATAATAAGCTAAAAGTAATGAAATGGTGAAGCTTAATACCATTTTTTAGAGGTAGTATATTCAGGATCACATCATCGCTTGTTAGACATAGAGCTGTGACATGCGCTTTGCAGGGAAGGAATGATCTATAACTGAGGCACTCGGCTGTCATCGGCTGAGATGAAACTGAGGCATGGAATTATCTGAAAACAAGGAAGGAACTCCATGACAGCATTTGGTTTACATTCCTGAGCTTGCTGCATGAAAAGGAAAGGTAGAGAGGGTTTTTTTGACAAAGGAATATTAAAAGAGTTAGCCTGTCTTGGGTACATCAAATTGGGTGACACCTATACTTTTTTCACTTAAACAGGTGTAGAAAACACTTCAGAAAATAAAGTCTTTCTTTTCAGTTTTGCAGTTTTCAGTGGATTGCTCTGTGCACATTTTAACATCACTTCCTGCACTTTGGAAACACAGCCCCTCTTAATCCTCTTTTCCATTTGAATTGGAAAAGCAGCTCGAAGAACTGGCAGGTGAAACAAGTATCTCAGCAATATAACAGCACATGGTATGTTCCTGCTCAACCTCATGCTTGGCTGATACATGGTTGCAATGGAAGCTCTCAATTTCATTCTAAAAAAAATCAAGTTTCCACTTTACAAGGGATAAGAAGGTGAAAACAACTGAACCATGAAAAATAGTTCAAGATTTATTATACTGTTTTATATCATGTATCTAGGTTCCATTCCTTTTAATGTTTGCATTTCGGAACAGTGGCTCTTTCTGAAGCCAGGATATATGTCAAGTTACTTTTGAGAATGCTCTGTTGCTGCCTGGTTAAGTTATGGCCCTCAGGTATAACAGGCTGTAGCCAAGCTCTCAGGCTTCTTTGAAAAGCTTTTTAAAAAGACTATTTCATGCTGCCTTTAATCTATTTACCTTTATTATTAAACTTCTGTCATCAATGGCTCTATTCATTGTTGCCCTGGTCTTTGTGTACTCCAGTACACAAGCTATGTAAAAGTCCTTATATAATTATGTACTTGTAGAACATAGAGTGCCATTCTCATGAAAAAAAAGCCAGGAAGGTAAAAGTACATCTTATTGGCGTGTGGAAATACAAACACTATTTCAACAGACCACTAAAAAATCCAAAATACTCTGTAGACGTAATTTATTAAGAAAGGTAGCGTGATTTTTAAAGCTAAGTATTTTTAGGTGTTGGTTTTGTTTGGGTTTTTTTTGGTTTTTTTTTTTTTTTTTTTGCTAAGTTTTTTTGCCTCTTTTTTTTTTTTAATCGCCTCCTGCCCCACCTCCCCCCGAGACAGTATTCAAAGTATTTCACAACATATATCAAAGATCGAGATTTTTGTTTTCATTTCACAGACTGAGAAATGGAATCATAGAGGGCATTAATAATTTATTAAAATCCAGAGTGAAGGTAAGAACAGTTGGATAAAAAACCTAGTGCTGCTATGAAGTAGATCTTTTGGTCGAAGAGGAAAATCTCAAACTTAGTATGTGCTTCACCACCTGTACGTTGGCCACAGGTGATACAGGATACGGACACACTACGTTTCATTCTGGTTTCCTCATTAATTACTGGTTTATGTTTGTACTTGCTGCCTGAGGGCTTAGTCCTTATCCTGCCAGACTAGGGTCTGGAGTGAAATTTCTGAAGCGATGTGGCACGGTGCTGCTAGCTCTGTCCTGCAGCGTGGCTTGAGGCCACCTCCATGGCTGATGCGGCAGGATAACTCTGTGAAGTCGAGTTCCGCAATTACAGATCCCTGCAGGGAATGCGACCTGGTGGTGTAGAGGAAAAGGAAGAAATCTTGCATTCGCTCTCTACAGTCCTTTGGCCCACTAAGAGATGTGGCAGAGGACGGGCTGGGTACTTAGAGGGATTTGAACCACGCAGCTCACTGATGGTGGGGTGTAAACAAAGGAGCGAACTGGTGTAATGCCTGGTCGCTCCGGACGGCCAGACGGAGGCACAAGTCCTTCGCTGGTGTCCAGGGGCCGCGGGCAGTGCCCCGTTCCCGTGCGTGTCCCCGAGCGGTGCCCGAGGGACACGGGGGCAGCGGAGACAGCCGCTGTCAGGAGCTGCCACCGCCCCCCGCAAACTCCCCGCCAGTGACCCCGGCCCGGGGGCGCGGCGGGAGCGGGGCCGGCCGCTCCACCGGCGGCATTCGGCAGCACCGGTCCCGAGGTGGCCGTCTCGCCGGGGCAGAAGCCGGGGCTGATGCGGGCGAAGCCGTGCCGGGCCGTGCCTGGCGG
>VZTE01002607.1:0-15675 GCA_013397775.1 Eulacestoma nigropectus | reverse complement strand
ACGGGGTGATGCGGCACGGCCCCGTCGGTGCTGCCTCCTCCCGGGCCGGGGCTGTGCAGAAGCACGGCAGGAGGCTGGGAGGGAGGGAAAGAGACAGGGTGGGAGGGACGCCACGGCGCCGCTCGGAGCCCGGCCCGGCCCCGGGAGCGCGACAAGCGCCTGGCACGGGATAAAGTTATCCCGGAATAAGGCTGCACGCATGTGCGTCACCCCGGATGTGAACATGCCGGCCCGGCTCCCCGCTAGCTCGCTCCGCCTGGCTCCAGCGGATGGGCTGAGCCGTGCCGTGCCGAGCCGTGCCGAGCCGAGCCGTGCCGTGCCGAGCCGTGCCCGAGGCCCTGCAGCCCGGTAGGGGCTGGGGGAGGCCGGGCCTCCCGGGCGCCCTCGAGGGCTGAGGTGCGAGAGCCCCTCCCGGCGGGGCAGGGGCAGGTGCGCAGCCCGGGGCGAGCGGCGGGCGGGACCCCGGGAGCGATGGATTTTCGTGGGAAGAAGTACGAGCGCGGCAGTAACTGGTCGGACCCCGAGGTGGTGGAGCTGCTGCAGCTCTGGGCCGACGAGTCGGTGCAGATAGAGCTGGAGAGCTGCTTGCGCAACCAGCACGTCTTCAACCGCATCGCCGAGGTGCTGCGGGAGAAGGGCATCCACCGGACGGGCGACCAGTGCCGGGAGAAGATCAAGAAGATGAAGCTGGAGTACCGGCGGATCAAGGACAATAGCAAAACCCCGCGGGGCGGGCGGACGTGGAAGTTCTACGAGGTGATGGACCGGGTGCTGACCAGCCGGCCGGCCCTGGCCTATGGCTCCCTGAGCGGCAGCATGATGGCTCAGCAGGTGCTGCAGGGCAGCATGGTGGAGAGCTACCACCACCAGTTCGCCTCCTCGGCCCTGCCCTTTGGACACTCCCAGCACCCTGAGCTGATGGAAATCAAATGTGAGGAGGTGAACTCTGATGACCACAGCTTGACCCCAGAGCCCCCACAAGCCATATCTTACCAGCAGGGCTCCCCTGAAGAACAGGAGATGGAGAGAGCCTTCTTGGAGAGGGCCCAGAACGACTCTCCCATCTCCAGGGTGGAGATTCCCATTGAAACCAGTGTTTCACCTTCAGGTAGGGATAGCCTTTTACATTCCGGCCTAAGCTTTCTGCCCATTTTCCCAGAGAGAGAAGATTATTTCTGGTGCAGAGATAGACACCTGGTTTTCTCAATGACATTTGGATCCTTGTTTTTCCACATCCCAAAAAGCTTTAAAGTAGAAGGCTGGTATCTGAATTTATGGTCTTCTGGCCATTCCCAAAAAGCAGGTATCTTGCTGCAGGTAAATATAGCCTAGAATTACTGAGCTAGGCTAAATACTGTGTATGAAGTCCAAAGCGCTCCAGAAGCTGGGCTAGTTAGATTTCTGCATATAATGCTGACAGTAATTGCCTTATTGAGAAAAGCCCATTTGCATGCTTTTTGGGATCATTTGAACATAACCAGAGCTGTCTGCGCTCCTCATGCTTAATTGTACTGGGAGACTCTCTTCTGCTGTGGTTGCACTATAAACCTATAGGTGAAACTGTCCTTGCATTGTTTTAAAATATATTCCAGATCCAATATTTTAGCCCACTCAACAGTGAAGAATACTTGGGAATAATCATTGCCTGACTTTCTAAGCTATTCGGTGGGACTTGGAAAGAAGATGTTTTTGAAAGTCACTGGCAGAAAGAGAGTATTTGTTTACAGGAGATGAGACTCCTGCACTGAAAGTGCAGTTGGCATTGCTTAGCTGCCAGGAAGGGTACAGTCTGGGAATCCTGGGGATTTCAAACCGGTCTAGGACAGGCTGATGGAAGACCATGAATTGTTGGAGAAGAAGAGGTGATAACGAATGTGAGGTTAACGTCTGAGGTCAGGAAGAAATGGTATGTCCCCTTGGCTGTAGTGCTTGCATAGTTAGCCTAGTGGAGGGAACTGATGATCATTCAGGTTAATACAGAGGCCATGTAAGGGGCTGGGACTGGCAGCATTGTGGTGTGCCCAATGTGTGATGTTAAAAACAAACTTAGAAAAATGTTTGCAAACCTCAGGATGTACCTGACAGGTTTTACTTTGTTTTTTCTGTAAACCCTACAGTAGATCAAAGGGTGTTAGGACAGGCGGGGGAAGGCAGCAAAGCATGCCCATGCCACTTTGTTTGCTGCACTTTTTCTTCCTTTTGTGTATTCACAGGTTTCAGTGAGCCAAACATGGCAAACTCATCACGGATCCAGAATGTTGTTCCCCGGCCTGGCTTCTCTGCTTTGCATCGGCTGAGAAAAAAGCGGAAAGGTCAGCGCATGAGGGACCCACTCGATGATCTCCTGCTGAAGACTCTGACATCTCAGCGGGCCATGGAAGAGCGCTTTCTGCAGATGGAAGAACGCCGATTTCAGCGAGATTTGGACGTGGAGGAGCGTCGGATGCAACTGGAGCAGCGCCGGTTTGAACTGGAGCGGGAACATGAGTTTCGCATGTTCAATGTCTTTGCTCAAATGCTCAGCATCCTAAAACAGAGTCATAGTGGCTCCTCCTCCTCTGTTGTCATGCCTCGGGGTTTGGACTTCAGCCAGGCACTGTCTGAAATTGAGGGAATGGGAGAAAGAGGGGGCAACCTGCAAGAGATGAGGGTTCGGCCGCTTGCCAAGAGGAGGGTTGACATGCACGGCTTCTGTAACCCCAGCAGCTTCCAGAGAAGTCCCTACCTCTCTGCTCGTGGCAACTTTGCCAGCATTTTTCAGGGCTCCTCTGAGGAAGGGTACAAAGCCTATCATGCTGACAAGTATGATGAAGACAAGAACCCCAATGTAAGAACCTCGAAGTGTTTTCCTGGCTTCCTTGTGAGGAAATAAAAGTTTCTTAGAGGTTTGCTGACAGATATGGTGAAGGTGTGAGGGTTTTTTTGATCTCACTGATACAAGGTAGTCAAACTGTTTGTTTGAGGAAAAGAAATTAAAAGTAGCTTTGCAGATCATCTAGGTGAACAAAATGATGAACACTGTGTTCAGCTCAGGTTTGCACACTCTGATTTCTCTACCAGGGTAAAAATAGCAGTAGTAGACCTTGAAAGATGTAAGAAATCTGCAGGAACACAGCTCATGTTCCTCCTTCCACCTCATCACCTCTATTGCCTGCTGAGGACCATTTCTGATTATCTGATTATATCTGATTATTGCAGGTGATGGGTGCAGGAAATAGAACTACTAGGTAGTAGCCTTTTTTTTCTTTAATTACTTTTAATAACTCAGCACTTTTTCTGCCCGTTTACGCTCAGCTGCTCAGTTTTAAGTAGCTCATCATAGCCCTCTTGTGGCACAAAGGCTGAATGTTAATACTTCACGGCAAATTATTACTGAGTAACAAGTATAGTAAATATAAATAACAATTTATATGTGGACTACTTTTAAGTAGATCCTTCATTCACATACTGAACTACTTGAAACTTTAAAAATATTTTATTATTAGCCCTGGCTTTACTTGCCTGTGTTGAGGTGGTGAAAACTAGATTGTTAAACTAGAAACACGCAGTGAAGTCTTTGTTACAAGGTGTATTATGAGGTACAGGCTGCTGCTTCTACCTGCTGTTGTCTGTGTAGGAGGTAGTTTTTTTAAACAAATACCTAAAATTAGATTTTTACTTTAATAACATCAGAAGTGTACAGTTGTTTTAGATTTGGTTTCATGTTTTTAAAATTTATTTACCCAACCTCTTCCAATAATGAAAATGTGCTAGTTGATTTGAACTCTTCAGGATCTAATGCCGTACTATATATGGCCAAATCATAAACCTGGAGCTGTAGGGTCATCTCTGCAGAGGGGAAAATTCAGGATTTTAACTTCTTGTCTTGACTACATGTTTATGTGGCTTCTGAGCAAGTCAGTAGAGTGGAATAGTAATTACTGATAAACAAATGCTTTTAAGATAAAGAAATATATCCAAAACCTTGTTTAAAGCCGCTGCAGAAGGGTAAACCTTGGTTTTTTTCTGAGTTGTTTTAGGGTTTCTTTTTTAGGTATGTATAACAGTGAGGGAATTCAAGATTAAGTTAAACATGTTCTGTAAAGAAGTATAAACCATTAGTACGTATTAATTTACAGCCAGTTTATTGACTAAGAAGCCAAGTGTTTGGGATATATATGGAAACATACACACATAGATGCATGTCTCGAGTCATATATGGTGAAGTTTATGTGACCTGTGTTTTGACTTTTCCTCGGTAAGCTTTTTGGAGGCAATTTAGTGAAGTGATAGCTAAATTGATGTACTCACATGTTTTATGTGTCTATAAACAATACACTGTTTCTTTTTCTAGGGTATAATAAACTTTGGCACCAGTGAGAACAAGCTCTGCTTTGACCTGATGTCCAAGCGGGTAAGGTCTATTCCAAAATAAAACATGGAATTTGCTTTGCAGTTCCTCTTCAAATCTTTCACTTTCCTAGAGTTACTGCTGTTTCTCAGGTTTCTCTGGTAAAGTTTTTCATTGTGAATTTTAAATTTGTTGGAAGTCACTTTTGAATCCAACTACTTGTACATTTATTTATTTTATTTTTCCAGGAAGATAGGAACATGGGTGTTTTTCTCTTCCTCTTCATAATGAGTTTCTCTCAGGGATGTACTTATTTCAGAAAACTAGATGAAAATAAGATAAATTTTATTTTCCCTTGATGACAGTAGATTATTTAATACAGATCTTTTGAAATTAGTTTTGAACTCTAGTTAATTTTGAGGATCTTCACATCTGTCCATTATAAAGTCGCACGAGTTGGATGCCCAGTTCTGAACTTACCTGAAGTGTGCAAGGGTGGCAGCAGTGAAATCTCTCAAAATCAGACTCGGTCAGCTGCTACCTGCTGGCTTTTTTCAGTTGCATCAGGCAGAGGAGTGGAACACATAGCACAACTGAAAAAGTAGGAAAAGTCAAAAGGGAACAACAGAACTGTGCTGCAGAGGAATACTTCTAGATTTCCAGGCAGCCTTTGAGGTGGGCAGGTGGCACTTTTTCCTACCTGTAACTGCATGCAGGGAGGGAAGGTGGCTCAGGGTTCAACAGTCAATCTCTGCAGTTTGAAGTTCATGGTTGCTCCCATTCCACCACTTCCCACCCTCAAAATGTTCCTTGTTTTATTTCTGCCTGCCACTCCACTGACCCGGGGGATGCTACCCCACCACTCCACCTTCCAGCTAAAAGAACAGGTAAGGCAGAGCTGGTGCCTGCACAGAAAGGTGTCTTCTAGGCTGTGTAGGTGGTGCCTTCCTTCCTTCATTGTCCTTTCCCCTTTAGACTAACACCACGTCTGCAGTAAGTAGCACAGAGGGAGACAGTAGTCAGCTGCATCTTAGCCCTTCTATGAAAGTGAGTTGAGACTTTGTCAGTGTTCATGCTTGTGGCAACAAGCAGAACAAAGGTATTGTTGCCAGCTTCTCAGTCCTTGCAGCCTTGAGTAACAGTATGGATTCACTGAATGCAGCATCAGATGGGATTGTAGGCAATTATTTTTTTGCTATTTGGGATTAAAAATACTTAGTGCTGCCACTGAATAATGTATCCAATTTCTGTTTTCAACTTCTGACTCTTAAATTAGAGAATATTGTGTGGTGTGAGATCTCAAATGCTCTTCCTTTAAATTAGCCCATCTGATTTCCTTACCCCTTAACACATTACTTTGAGGGGTTCTTCTCTTATTAATTCATAGTCATTTTTGGCCAAGTCTGCTGATATGTTTGAAGTTTCATTCTCTAGATAAGTTTAGGAAAGAGATGTAAGGAGGCACAGTTCTTGGAGCTACATAGGCTCCAAGAACATCTACAGCTGAATAAAGGAACTTTAATCCTATAATACCAGGTTGTAATTCTGCATGGGACAAAGACAGTGTCTTTAAACTTCTGAGCTTGTTACCAGTTATTAAAACACCTATAGAAAATGTTATGGTTTTGTTATCATGTGCGAAACTTTCACACTGCATGTGGAATTTCCCTCCTCCCTTGCACTATCACCTACTTGTGTCACCCCCACCTTTACCTTTTTTAGTATTAACTCATAGATGTGGTTGCCATTCAATATTTGGAAGGTACATTCTACATAATACTTGTTTATTGCCTTTTTGTTTATCTAAAATGTTCTCTCTGCCTGTATTAATGCTGTGCTTTCCCTTGCAACTTCACAGAACTGGGTTATGTGAAACCCTGATATTTATAACCTTGGAAATAAATAAATTAAAAAAAAAAAAAAAGCAGTGTGCACACTTTATCTAATTATAAATATTAAAAAGGACCTCCACAGTTCAGGACAATCTGTCTTTGAGATCAGAATGAACTTCTCATAAGGAACAAAGTGCCTGCCCTGGGGAATAATTATTAAGAAGATAATTTCATTTTTCTCCTCTCTTTTGAAAGCTCCTCTTACACTTCAACACTTACCAAAACTGATCAGAAACTTAAATCTGAAGAAGCTGCAGCAACTTGGAATTGAGACATAAATGAAAGCTGTAATTCATTAAAAAATTAATGTATTGAAAGTTTATTAAAGAAAATACGTAACTGACTCCAATTCAAATTCCTTTCTAACTCCTTCTGACAGTCTAGACCTGAGCTTTTACAACTGGGACTTATTTTTCCAGCCAAAAGCTGTTGTCCTCAGAGCTTGGGCAAAACACTCTTGGGGTTGCTTCATTTGCTGAGAAAATCTTCTGCGGGCACATTGGTTATGGGCATCGTGTGTTGCCTGTTCTGCATCCTTTTTGTAGATTTCTGTGCAGTGAAGTTTTGGCTGCAATAACTTAGCAGAAGCCTGTAGTTCATATAACCTGAAGGTATCACAGATCAGTTTGCTGGTCTTTGCTTCTCCAAGCTGCATTAATTTTGATGGTCAGTGGCTTTCCGAATCCAGTTTTACAACTGTTGAAGTTGCACAAGTGTCTGTGTAGGTGTGTGCCTGTACATGGATCATATCTCCATGTTTCCCCTTATCAGTAACTGTGCTTTTAATGATTCTTCTCATTTCTCCCAGCTGACACAGGCTGATATGAATGTGATCGACCCCCCACTGCTTCAGTATCCTGACTGGAAAGGACATCTGTTGTAAGTCTTTCCTGTAACACTTTTCTTTTTGACTACTTGTTTAATAAACAGAATGGATGAATACAAACCTCTCCTGCTACATTCTCTAGTTAAAACTTTTCTAAGTCATTTAATCATCTTCTCTTTGCAAAACTTTATATTAGCTCTTCTACCAGCTCATCCAGTTAAAAATCCTTTTACATGAGAGAAGATGCAAATTTTCTAAAGCAAGCAGAGTTTTAAAAGCACTTGTATACATTAGCAAATTGGGTAACTCCAAACAATTCTTTGAAACATAGTGAACACTTGGGGATGTTAATCCTTCTCTTCTGTGCTGGGTTAAAGCTCATCAGAAATGCACGCGCCATTAGAGGCATTATCTGTGACACCTTTGCTGGGTGTAAAAATCATGTCTGTTCCATGGGCCTGAGCTATCCTGTTTTCTAGTTATTTTCCCCAGACTTTACTGTCCCTGACTTGATTTTCCTAAGATGTGAACCTGGTTTGGAAGCCCAGCCTCTTGGAGAATATTTGAATCAATATTTGCTTTTGTATATTTTTCAGTTTACGGGAGGAAGTGGCTCGATTTTTGACCTATTACTGCAAGGCCCCTGCACCTCTTAAAGCAGAGAATGTAGGTAACCCAGTGTCCATTGGTGTCTGTTCTAATGTACTGCCATTTGTTGGGAAACAGTTTCAAATTCTGTTTTTTTAAACAAATGATTTGGTAAGAATGCAACCTGTTATCATGTAAATGAGATTGATTCTTCATTTCAGTAGCTTTTGATGCACACTTCAGCCAAAACAATTCAGGTCTACTGTATATTTGCCTCATGTTTCACTTGTGTGTGCCAACGCCTCCTTCCAGTGCTCTCAGTGGGACCTTATATCTCTATCTCCTTATTTAGCTCCGGGACCTACTATGCCTGTATGCCTCAGCCTTGACAAAGAGTGCCCACTGTTTCAGCTGAGTTCTGTGTCATCCCATTCCTCCATTATACCTCAGGACAAAGATTTGTAATTGAACCAAGAGTTAGTTTTAGCCTGTAAATTTGTGGTAATGTTGCTAGAAAGGCATCAAGACCTGAGTCTCTGCAAGACTTGCTGGCTTGTGAGAGATACAGCCTGGACACGGGGGCCTCTGGAGGTCAGAGACTTCTGCCTCTGCTGAGTGCTGAAGGCAGCAGGAGCTGGTGCAGCCATTGCTTTTCTGGCTGCAGTAATTTAACAGAACCCCATACTTCATGTGAACTGAGGTTACCACTGATCAGTTTGCTGATCACTGCCTCTCCAAGGCACCAGATTCTTCCTGATACTTGGAATGAGGCTCGTGGTACCTGTGAGCATTTGTCCTGTAGAAGCAGGAGACAAACCTGCTTCTGTACAAGACAGTAGTTTCCCCTTTTGCACAAATTTGGCAGGAGGTCTGAACTGCTGTTACCACAAAGACATGATAACACATATTAACTGTTGAAAAGTATTTTGCTTTACTAGCAGCTCAGAACTGCTTCCCAATTTTTTCCCTACTTAAAGCCTATTCTTTTTCAAAATTGCTGATTAGAATCAAGAATGGCACCAGGACAAAGTGTCTCTGAAGCAAAGAACAGGGTTAAAGTTATTCTGGTAGAAGTGGGGATTTCAGCAGGAAAATTCTAATAGAGAGTTGGGGGGAAAATTTATTTCAGTGATATTGTCAGGAATTATTATTTTATAGTGTTAACTTTCTGATTGAGGATTTATCACTAGCTTCTCTCTTTCTTCCTTAGGTGATTGTTTTAAATGGTTGTGGCTCTTTATTTTCTGCATTAGCTACAGTCCTTTGTGATCCAGGGGGTAAGTGGATGGTTGGAACATAGTTTTGTTTCTTTCTAGGTAATAATGTGTTACTTTGTGTAAATACTGTTTGACAGAAGTGAAGTAGTGGAAGTGGCAGTGGCCTACTGCAAAGTTCTTGTTTTCTGCAAGATTCTGCTTGCAGGAAATTCTTCAGTGAAATTCTTCATTTCCATGGTCTGCAGATGTCATGCACTCACACTTGGTGCTCACCCTGTCTGCCTTCACTGTTTTTGTGGTGCCCCGTTTTAGTTTGCTAGACTAGACATGGGCTATACTCATGTTTACCTGGCCTCTTGCAGAAAATTAGGGAATTAATGTAAAAATAAAGTGTTGAAAGAGGCAGTAGCATTACAGTGTTTCCAGGGGACACAGCTGTAAAAACATTTTCATGTTTCACTAAAGCACATTAGGGGAGAAGAAGGTGACCTGTTGATAACCAACTTTGTTTTCTTGATTCCAGAAGCTGTTCTGATTGCTACTCCCTTTTATGGTGGTATTACCCAGAGTGTCTTCCTCTATGGTAATGTCAAGCTGGTGTATGTCTACTTAGACAGTAAGGTAAGATCTGAGAGGAGGGAATAACAACCTCTGTCATTAAACTGGAAAGTGCTGAGCTTTGGGAACCTCTGCAAGCAGTTCTCAGAACAAGGGTACACTACAGCCAGTGGACATTTACACAGTTTATTGCTGGGAAAATGGGCACATAGTTTACAAGAAAGTCATTTGAGACTGTAAATCTGGATTCCAGTTTTGTCCTTTTCTTGTATCTTACTCCCAATAACAGTCCTTGAAAGGAAAAAAAATGACCGTTTTGAACCTTGGAGAGAGAAGTATGTCCTGTCCTACTGAAGGTGGTCCCAAGGTGGAAGAGCAGATGGGCATCTTTCATTGCTTTAGTTATTCAAGGATAGCCAGAAAATTCTGTTTGTGGCTAGCCTCTGATGGCCATTTCTTTGATTTTATTTATTGATTTATTTATTCTCTATGTAGTATAAATGGATAAGAAGATGGTTGGTAGGTCATTATTGTTGGGGGTTTATTTTCTTTCAGGGAACATTTTTCAGTGGATTGGCTCAAGGCAGTCTCTATTGAAACAACTTTGCCTTTTTTTATCTTTTTTATGTCTTTCAGATTACTGGAACAAGCACTCGGCCTTTTCAGCTTACAGTGGAAAAACTGGAAAAAGCCTTGCAGGATGCCCGGGCAGAGGTGAGTTTAGATGAGCTTCACATTACCACCTACGTTTACAATATATTGGAGATGTCACATCCCAGAAGTGGCCTAAAGATCAAAGCATTTTCAAAACCTAGCACCTGGCTTTCTGGTTGTCCTTGTAGACCGTCTGAAATGAGGCTGCTTGCAAACTCAGGGGCAGTTCTAGGGGGAATGCCTCAGTGTTGTGTCTGTCCAATTTTGGTCACAGCAGGAAGGATAGACCAGACCATTCACAAAGCACTGGAACCCATTCATAACACCAAAAAAAAATGTACTTGGCCATGCACTAAAATTTGGGGAGTTTTTGCAGGAGGGAACTCTAGAGGATAAAATGCAAGTGAATATCCCTTTTCTGAAGAGTTAGTCTGTAAGTTTGGCATTTTCCTAAATCCCATGTATGTTTAGCTGCATCTTTGAACTGTTACCAGCTCTGACATCTCCAGCCAAGTGTGCTCTAAATGAGTACACTTTGCATCCACCTAACTCAAATTCTCATCTTTCTTGCCACATTCATGGGTAGTCTTCAGTAATTTATTACTTCCCAATTACTAATGCAGCTCAGAGAAAGTGCTTTCATGCTGTGAGAGCATGTGAGACTGTCTTTCTCATTAATTGGTTGACCGGATGGCAACCAATTACTTGGTGGTGGCAATCCCCCTTTTCAAAATCATAGATTAATTCAATAATATTTTGGTCACTTCACTTTGCAAATGATTTAATTGTAAAAAAAAAAAAAAATCTTAATTTGTGGCTGAAAGTTTTCTCATGCAAATCTAACCTTTGAGGTGAAAAGTCATGGTGGGAGCTTCAGGGGAATCCTGTGTCACACTCAAGTGAAGGACTGCTCAAGTAGAGGGAGTGAAAATTTATCCCATGATGAGCACTCTCTTAATACTGTGTTATTTGTATTCTGCAGGGTGTCACTGTAAGGGCCTTAATTCTTCTGAATCCCCAAAATCCCCTTGGGGACATCTACTCCTTGTCAGAGCTACGGGATTACCTGGAATTTGCTAAAAGGTATGTCAATTTGGAAGGCTGAGATATCCTGAGTCAGATACAGCTTTCAGAATCTAATGGACTACTTCCTGTCTTTGAATTTATCTGTGAATATATTTTAAGTCGGGCAGACAGTCTGTTCTTCACACACATTGGTGGACTTATAAAAGGAGAGGGGAGTGCTGGGAACATGGACCATGCAGTCATCTGGGGTGGCAAAGCAACTTGTGTCAAAGAATGCAAGTTTTATTTTTCATTAATCCTAGGAAATACTATGGTTCTGTGCTTCCCTGGTAGGAAGCTGAGTTCTTTTCCTCTGAGCTTCTCTCTATTTGTAAAGACAAAGAAGTATATGAATATGGGTTCCTAGCTTCATCATGGATTATAATACTCTGAGATTCAGAATCTATGAGATACTGAGTGGATGATGATGCAACTTACTCTACATGGGTAGTACATACAGGAATTAATTTTCAATAGTACATTGGATATGATAGGATTTTTGTCTTGTTATATGGTTGCAGTAGGTGACAGTTAAGTGGATATACCTCAAATCACTTCAAGGTACGTGAAATAGATAAATTGAGAAAAATTGCTTTATTTCTGCAAAATTTGGCATCCCTTCTTCTTTGTATAAAGCAAGTATTTGCAGGCCTGAATTTATCTTGCTTCTAAACCAGAAGCAGCCTTCTTTTATAATCTCCATTTTGTGCTTTTACAGACATGAACTGCATGTGATAGTAGATGAGATCTACATGCTGTCAGTTTTTGATGAATCAGCCACGTTTCACAGTGTCCTAGGCATGGACAGGTAAAAGCAGCTCCTACTTCCATGGCCATCTTCCAGTGACAGTTGAACATGCTGCCTTGCTGAGAACTTGTGACTGGAAGTTGTCATGAGCTAGCAAATTCTGAATCCACCTTACATTGATTTCTTTCTTTCCTTTTTTTTTTTTTTTTGGTAATTTCTGAATGGCAAATGCATTTTGTGAAATACAATCTAGCAAGTAAAAAATGGTAGCTAGCTTTTTATCGTGGTGTACTTTTCAATGTGTGCATCAGTATTTGGTTATGACAGTCCCCAAAACTGAAAACAGATTTTTCATTTGTTGAAGGTGATGCTTTTCTTCCTACCTAAACATCTGTTTCCCATGTTTCTGTTGATACTTGTAAAGACTTTTTGTTGTTGTTTGCTTCCTTTTTTTCCATAGAGTAGTTCCAGATCACAGTAGTATTACAGACTGGATAATGGCTTTTATTAGGTATTGTTTTAATGAGATGAAAAGCTTTTAAAACCTTATTTTAAAAAAGGTGTGGTGTCGAGGGTTTTTATCTTTTTTTCATTTGTAGTCTTCACCAGTGGTGCTAGCTTTCTTTTTGTGCTCATTGCAAGGAAATAAAATATACTTGGTTAAGTGTTAGCTCAGTGTTGCTGGGCCTAGATGTAAAAGAACATCACTTTTGATTCTTGACAAATGCATTGGCAGAAGCCTGATTTCTAGCATTATATGTACGAGCTTCATGTGTTCAGGAAATCTGCGTGTAAAATGTAGCACTCGTAAGCATCTGAGTCTCTGAAATATTTAAAAATTCAGGGGGTTCCTAGCTTATAAAGTTAGGTCGCATTTGAATTTTCCCTGCTTGACTGCTGTTCCGTGGTGCCCTGTCTGTCATTGTGTAATGCTGCCTCTCTGTTTCTGCAATGCTGCACTGGTGATCCAAAAGCTTCAGCACCTATGACACTAACTGCCCATCTGCATCCTTCTACATACAGATTGCCTGATCCACAGCGGACTCACGTGATGTGGGGCATAACCAAGGTGAGTGCTGGTTCTTATCATGCTGTGCCTTTGTGGCTGGTAGGTTTTGGTCTGGGCTCCTCAGGTTCCTCATGCTGGAAAGATAAAGTTAGTAGTAACAGGATTCCAGTTGTTCAGTGTAATAAAGTGGTCTCTCTGTGTCTTCTGCAGGATTTTGCTGTTTCTGGGATTCGTTTTGGTACTTTATATACAGAGAACCAAGATGTAGCTAATGCAGTGGCTTCTTTGTGTTATTTCCATGGGGTTTGTGGACCTGTCCAGCACAAGGTTGCACAGCTGCTTAGAGACAGAGGTGAGTCAGTAGCTCCATGTACAATCCTCTGCCATTCTGTGTGTCTTGGTACCTGGAAGATCTCCCCTCCCCTTACTTTCCCTAGTGTCTCCTCTTTGTGCAGCTTACTTGAGAGTCTTCTGTTACCCTGAAGCTGCCCATGCAACACGAGGCTGACAGCTCTGCAGAAAAGGAGCATTTCTGCAGAGCTGCTGATCAGCAGGGTTAGAGGAGCAGCTTGGAAGAAGTGTGGTAGCTATTTGTACAGAAATTGCTAGTGTTGTGTAGAACCAGCTGAGCAGAAACAAAAAATACAGGCTTGTGGGACAAGGGAAATGGAAGTGGCCTTCTAACTCTGCCCAGGATGGAATGCTAACAGTCCATGGCAACTAAGAACTATAAATGTAGGGAAACTTCCTCAGGAAGGTCAGAGATACTCTTCTGCACAGACATGAAACTGCAAAATACTTCTTGCCTGTTGTTTTGTTATTTGAGGAAACAGAAAACAAAAGGAGGTGAAGTGTGAAGCAGAAAAAGACACTGAGTGTTTTGGAAGGTTGAACAGATCTGAATACTTTCTCAGTTTGTGATGCTTTTCTTAATCTTCTTCTGGTCAGACTGGATCAACCAGGTGTACCTGAGGGCTAACCATGCCCGCCTAAAAGCTGCCCATACGTTTGTGACAGATGAGCTGAAGACACTTGGGGTTCCTTTTCTCAACCGCAACGCAGGCTTCTTTGTCTGGATTGACTTCCGAAAGGTTGGTAGTCTTAGGAAGTGAGGTTTCTCCTGGGGTGAGGGCAGGCATGTAATGCAACTGCATCTAGAGGAAAGTGATATTGTGACAAGCATTTTAACAAATCTGTTGTCTGATGAGGAGAGGGAAGGACTGCCAGATATTTCAGTCTATTCTTTTCCATTCGTCTATCTGTGAACTTCCCTCCTTGCAGGAATCTTACTACTCTCAAGCCACTTCCCTCCCCATTTCTTCCTTTGTATCACAACTGCTGTACTTCAGAGGTAAAAGGTGTCTCCCTTGGCCTTTGCAAACCTCATGGGAATCACAAATTCATGAGGATCTCAGTGAGGTAGTCTATATGTTACTAACCTCTGGCCCTTCTGATGACTCTCCTAGTACCTTAAGACAGGCACATTTGAGGAGGAGTTGCTGCTCTGGAAGCGTTTTCTGGATAACAAGGTCCTACTGTCCTGTGGAAAAGCCTTTGAGTGTGGTGAACCTGGATGGTTCCGCATCATCTTTGCTGACAAGACCCATCGGCTTCAGTTAGGTGAGTAATGTTTCCTTCTCTTTTTCCTCCCACCACAATTTCTGCAGCACTGTTCCCTTCTCTTCTTAATCCTAAACTCAGCCTATTATTATCCTTGCCTTCTCTGTTTTTTCTCACTTTCTCCATCTTCCTTTTCTGGATCTGGTGGATTTGGAGACACTTGTGGCTTAAACTAATCCACCAGTGTTTCTCCTCCTTATCCCACCACAGGTATGCAACGGATACGCAAGGTTTTGGAAGAGCGTGAGCAGGAGATACTGGCTGAGGAGAAGGAGCAGCCTTGTCAATCAGATCAGGATGGCAAAGCAGATAGCACAGATGAAGTCATTTTTGTATCCCGCCACCAGGAGCCTACCTGTGCCAGTAGCTCCAGCCTTGGTGACCTCATTGGCCTCCTGCAGCAACAGATGCGTTCATCTGACTGGCTACAGAAAAATACAGCTGAGCAGTTTGCACAGGAAAAACCAGAGATCTATGATGTGTTCAGCAAACTGGTGGGGAAGCAGTAGGGGTCAGCGTGCCTTCAGGGGCATTCTTGAGCAGTGACTGACCCTGGGCCCCTAACAACTCAGCAGCAACTTCCAGCAAATAATATATTTTCTGTATAGCAAGAAAATTACTTTGTAAGCCCCCTCCTCTCCCCCCTGTTTGAGATCTCTAATTTGTACTATATAGGTGTATTTCCTTGGATTGGGGTGAGGGTAGGGAATGGGGGGGTGTCTTGTTTGCGTGCTGCTCTCTGTCTTGCGGCATCATTGTATTTTATATTTCATTTTTAATGAATATGCTCTTAACTCTCTTAAAAGGTCTTGTGGTGTAATTTTTTATTCTTCTTCACACTTTCCAAAAAGACAGAGACTTTAGATTGTTAAGTTATGTGAAGTTTCCCTTTTCTTAAATGATGATCAGATGTAACTATTTTGGGGCCAGCTGTCGCAAAGAGGTGTTTTTGGGAGATAGAATCTAGTGTCAGCCCTAACTTAGCCCCAGCTAAAGGTAAATAAGCATGTGCGTGGATTCATGTGCATGAGTGAGGCTCTTAGGACCATGGTCATCTAGACTGAGTTCTGTAAAGCTTTTTGTTTTGAGTTGGTTTCCAGTCTGACCTCAGATCAGACAGTAACCACCGCCCTCGGTTGGTGAACTGTCTGGTTTTGTTTCTGTTCTT
>VZTE01002604.1:900551-918248 GCA_013397775.1 Eulacestoma nigropectus | reverse complement strand
ATGGAAGGGGAGGGTCCCGACTCAGAGACACCCATTGACGTGGGGGAGGAGCTTGGATAGGAGGGAGGGCCGGGCGCGATGACGTGCGCAGGAAAGGGGGTGGGATCGTGAGAGGAACCGGCGCAAGTAAATGGTGAAATGGTCGCCGCCACGTGGCCGGCGCCATTTTGTGGCTCGGGGTTGAGAGTGGGAAAACTCGAACAAGGGGAAGACAGGATGGCGGGCTGGCCACGTTGCCGGCACCATCTTGGGGAACAACCAGGGTAGACAAAACCGGGTAAAAGGGCTTAGGAAAGAGGCTTAGGGAAGGGTCCAGAACAGCATGGCCAGTGCTGTCCTGGAAAGGGGACAGAGGAGATCGGGAGATGTCAGGGAGACGGTAGCAACCCTGCGCCCTTAGGTGAGATCCTGATGTCTCCTAACACGGGGAAGAGGGTTTAGGAACATGAGGAGAGGACCGCGGGGAAGGGGTTTTCAACTGGGGGTTTCCCGATCCCTTATTAACACCCTCTACAGCTTTAACAATAGAATAAAATAAAGGATAAAATTTAGCAACTGAAAGATCTTCCTCAGCTTGCAACTTAAACAACTTGTTCCCCACTTTATCCCAAAACTTATTAGTAAGAACAGAATCAGAAGAAACCAATGGAAAATGCTTAAATAACCAATGAAGAAAACACTTTAACTCCCCTTTAGAAAAAAGAAAATTCCCCCCAACAAGGGCAGATTTAATGTGGAGATATGCTTCCCGCTGTGAGGTGGTCAACTTTGCTCCCATCCTCACACTCTGTTCCCAACACCCAAGAGAAAACGAAAAACAAAAGCAGAAATGACCCAGAACAAACTCACTAACTCTCAGGGGTCAACAGAAAATCTCGGGGTGGTCCGACAGCTTGCAACCGGTCTTCTATCCAACGAGGCGCAGAGAAGGTTGCTGGTTGCCCCCTCCGATCACCCTGATAAAAGTCAGGGCTCTCTTCGGGGGAAGTGGTCGCACCAAATGCGGCTTAAGTCCAGCAGCAAAAGCTGCTGGAGACACTTTCAGGGACCTGTAGCAGAGGTCCCTGTTCGGGCGCCGCTTGTTGCCTGAGGCGGAGGTGGTGAAGATGCCGCAACCTTCCCAAAAGCGTCTCTGGATATGGGAGCCCCTCAGCGGTGCCACACTCACACACGCACACACACTTGCACCGGACAGCTGTTGTTGTAGAAGCCGTCGGCAAAGAGACACGGGAAGGGTCCTCGTGTGGAGTTCCACGGGGAGGTTTATTGCAGCCACGCACGTGAAAGGGTCCAGGGACGAAGAACCAGGAATGAGGGAGGGTCCAGGGGTTTTGCACGGGGAAGGCAGGGGCGGAGAGAACATCAGGGCCAATGGTCTGAGGGCGTGAGGGCGGTACACAGGCAGGGCTAGGGTATAGGAGCCAATGGGGAAGCAACAGGGGAGTGGCTGAGGTACAGGGGCCAATGAGAGAGGCAAGAAGAGAGAACATTCCAGATTAGGGATATATATGGTAGAGAGGGGCAGGAAGGCCAATGGGCCAACCAGGGTAACAGAATTGGGGTACATTAACATAACAGAACAGAGAATCCTGGGGGAGGCCTTTTTCGTCACCCTAACCAGGGGGCAGTTCTCGGAGCTCGTCCCTCCACAGGATTCCATCGGCCTCTGACTTGGCAGGTCCACCTGCCTCCACAGATGCCAAACAGGGAGCAGGAGGCAGACAGTAACCTCCACCAGCACCAAATCACTGGGGCCTAAAGAAGAAAGGGCATAGCTGGACAAGCTTGATCAGTAAGCCAGGACATGATGAATAACAAATGTGAACCAGGAACCTGTTGGGAAAAAGAAGTAGTGGTGTGTGAATGGTGTGTTGTGTACCTGCAGACACATCGTGCGCACCTCAGTTATGAGGCTGTCTCACCTCTCCCAGACACCTGCTCTCTCTGCTGCTCAGGGCACCTATCAGAACTGCAGTCTGGCCCAGGGATTGCAGACCCACAGCAATGAACCTGCAGGAATGGAGCTTGCTCCATCCCTGTCCCACCGGCAGATGCCATCTGTCTTTAAGGCAGGGTCAGGCATAGACACAACACTGCAGTCCAGGAGGGGAATGGTGTGAGTGATGGAACCTCATGGAAATGCTGAAAGGTGTCTCTCAGCTCTGGTCACAGTGGATACCCAGGGATTTATAGATGCGCCGCAAAAGCCTGTAAAATAGATGCAGACTGTATTCCAGCCTGGGATGCCCTCAGGAATCCCTACATCGGGAATGGGGGACAACATCCAAATATTCTTAATGGTATGGAACCTGGTTGCTTGATTCATTACCTCCCTTTTACGTTCTGCCACAGAACCAGAGTTCAGAGAAGTGATTTGTTTGTGCTGTTGCTGTTTCATGGGACTTAGTCTCTCAGGAAGTGACCTTTGCTCAGGGAACCTATTCCTCATGAGGCACTCTGATGTCTTTACCTGTCACAAAGACTGTTAACTGCAAGCATCTATGGCTTTTATGACTAATCTTAGAATTCATTTTAGAAGTTACTTCTTTTTGTATGTCATTTATATACCTACTGAAAACACAGTATTTAGTCATCAGATCTCCTGGAGATAGCTGCTTTTTAAAACCATAGAATAAGTACATTCCAGAAACAGTTTATTTTTTTTGTTTTCTTATTCTGATGATGGTATATATACAAAATAAACCAAGAATTCTGTCATGTTGAGATTATAATGGATCAGTTAATGAGTTCCTATTTTTCAATAGGTCTTCTTGGTCTTGAATTATCTTACAAGTTTCATAAAGTAAAAAAGAAAAAGCCAAGGGGCATTTTGGCACTGCTTCATATCTACAGCTTTTACCCTGAATTCATGCTTGCCACTGAAACATCCCATCTTTTTAGAAATGATGTGAGCACTTTGCTTTGTTGATGTGGTATGCTACCTAATGTATCAAACGAATGAGGTATCAGGTGGCATTATAATAACACAGCACATCAGCAGAGTCAGCTGTCTCTGTGATCAGGTCTTGCATCATTACACCAGAAAGCAATCAAAAAGCTGCTTGAAACATGGCACTATAGGAAGAAAGAAAAAAAATCCTGAAGAATCTTTAACAAGAATTCACAGAATTAAATTAAACCAGAATATACTGACATCTGTTACATGATACAAGGTAGCCTTACACTGTCATGTAATCTTTTGCAATCCATCCTAGAGCAGCCCATGAATAATCAGGCATACACTACATTTTTTTAATATATGTATATTTTTAGTCTCCGGTTTATGTTAGCTCTATTAAAGTAGCTTATGCTTCCCTCTTTTCTTTCTTGATCCTCTGAACTGGTTCAACAATCAATTTACCTGCAGAGAGGTGTTATCATAAGACCACATGCTATTGAGAATTATATTTCAGGTTTTGCTCAATAGCTAAACAACAAGAAGAAAAAATGAAAAAATCTTTCAAGATTGTGTTGTACCTTTCACCAAAACTAGTGGGTTTTTTTTCAATTTAGGGACTATGTTAGGAGTATAAGAACACAGGTTTTTCTCCATAACACTTACCTGTGAATTAAATCCATTAGCCATCTGAAAAATGTTTCTATCCTGTTTTACATAGTTCTTCTTACCTTCATGACCCAATGAGGTAATTGGAGTTTCACCAGGTCTGGAATCAACAGGGTGACAGGTTTATCCAAAAAGGCAAAGGAGGATGCAGTCTGCAGATACTATCATTCAAATCCCTCAGAAACAGAAGGAAGATGCTATGAGTTTCTTATTGGCGTATTCCATCTCCTAGACCATGCTGGATCTGCTCAGGTACACTGCTGACACTAAGTGTTCTCTCTCTCAACCAGTGAAAAATCATTCACCATTTTCTTTTTTCCTTACTGCCCACAGCATTATGCTGCACTGAACCCATCTTTCCTTCTTCCTCTACTTCTGTGTTAGACATTTTGCATATTGTGTTTTCCCTGATTCTTCTTTTCATGGAGAAGAACTGACTCAGACTATGTATAAGTAACTCCAGAAGGAAATGAGTAACTAAAATACACTGTATAGAAAAACAGATATTTATCAACTGATCAGTTGCTCTTGTCATTGCACCACTTCAGAGAGATGAACAGGGAGAAAAATGTATGGGCAAACCTGGGTGATTCAAGAAGGTAAAATTCCCAGTGCAGCAAGGTCTTTGAAGTATAGTAGCCTTCTAGCTGAAACACACATGGAATTGCACAGACCTCAGGAGATGTGACAACCTATTCCCTCTCTGACAGCCTCTTTTCCCTCCTCCTGCCAGCAGCTTGGCTGGCCGGGCAGCTTAGCCCTGGCTCTGCATTACTGCAGCCACAAGATGTGGTGAAAGGCTATTACTGAGCCATGATCCCCTGCCCAGGCTCCAGTGGGATAAAGCTGTAATTGGTTGCTCTCCAGCCCGTCCTCCATTTGACACCATTGTTATCACCAAAATCCCACAAAACTATGTGTTGGCTGCACATGAAATTTCTGCTCTTCTTGCATATGTGGGTGGCTATAATGCCTCAGATTCATTTCTCCCACAGCCTTTTCATTTGCTGGATAGATTTGGCCATTATCTTTAATAGCCAACTTACCCCTTTAAGTAGAAACCGGAGTGCACTGGGGTTTTTTGGTTTTTTTCCCATTAAAGTAATGTCTGGAGGAGTCCTTGCGCCATCACTTGGCTTTAGCAAAAAACGATGGAGTGAAACTCAGCTGTGAAAGCAAGGTACTGACTGCTCATAACCTGAGCATGACTGATACTACCTTTCAGCTGGTTTTACACTTTTCAGGCTTGAACAAAAATGCTGTGACTAATATTTTAATACATGTAAATTAACATATTGGAGTGACTGGAAACTAACATTTGCAATATGTTTGCCAAAGAAATTGTTACCAACATTCAGCTTACAGCAAGTGTTCTAAGCTACAATTGCAGCATAATTTTTATTTTTCAATGCAAATTACCCTGGTCAGATTTAAGATACAGCACCATCTTATGGATCTTTCTTTACAGATTAATGAGTGCAACTGGTTATATTCTGGCAAAAATGTTTCTTTCCAAACAAAATGTAGCAGGGCAGAATTATCCATCACTGCACTTTCTCTATATGGGAAAAGCCAGAATGAGCTCTGGAAATGGGAAAGGACATTGTTCTGACACACTCACTTTGGCAAATCTTCCGTTTATCCACCAAGTCTATGCTCAGGATGCCAAGTATTCCCACTACTGTAGTATCAGAGCTTTCAACAAGCACTAAAATTTCATGCCAGAGATATCAAAATACTTGAAGTTAATTTCTTAATCATGATAATAACACATACATTTAAATCTCATTTTATTTGTATCTTTGTTTCAGGGCCATTCATATGAAGTAGGGTCAAATTTTCAAGATTTTTCACCTCAATTTTAAATATACTGACTATCTTTGTAAGTTTTCTTTCCATAAAAGTTTAAATTCATTCCTATTTTGATGATTCTAGAAACTCCAGAAAAAAACCCAACAGAACAAAACCAAACCACATTCAATAAGCAAGGACCAGCAATTCTGCTTTCCAATTTAATAGCCCACTATTTAAGAGATCATTTAATTAAAGGAGGTGTAAATGTTCACTGTCATTTCATGCATTCTTAGTCATAAATGTCAAATAGAATCTTTTGTGAAAGTAAAAGCCAGCCTTACCTTTTTTTTCCTTCCGTCAGCTTTGCAAAAAAAAAAAAAAAAAATTAAACTAATTAAATGTACTTTTGCCATTTTTCACTTAGCAAGCAAAGCATTAGCTGAATTTAATGCTTTGGTTTTTAAAGTATTAAATTAAGCATGGAACTATTGAATGCTTCAACTCATCAGCATTGACTGACTACAAAAACCCTGATTCTCTCTACTAATTCAGATCTGATTATAGGAAAAAAACATATTATCACTTAAAAAAGAACAACCTACAATAAAACTCCACCTCTTTGGGAGCCTGTATGTGTTTAACCATAAATACAGGTTTTACTCTCAGCAAACTCAACAGTCTTAAAGTTTTGTAGATACTTCCTTGACTAAGGTTAAGCTTGCAGGTGAAATGAAGTACCTTCCTGAATGGTGGAAAAACTGTATGTAGAATGGATGGATGGATAGATGTGTGTGTATTGTACACAAATATTTTAAATGAGATGATCATTATCTAAAATACAGTCTGAAATTCTAGGTACCCTATCAACAAAGCAGCGTGTACAGTGAAATCCTAGGAGCTTTGAAACATTAACTGATTTCTAGAATAACTTCTGTCTGGGATTTTGATTCTCTAGGAAGCATAGGTTTCAAAAGTCCCATTAGACTGTATGTTTGCAACCTTCCTGAAATGTCATCACTGAGGGGCATAGAAGGAGAAAGGTTTTCTTTGTCTTCGGTCATTAAGAGCTTTCTCCCACACTGTCCTATCCCAGGTCTTTTATAGATTTCTGATTTAAAACAGATGTCTTAAACTCATCTAGAAACCAAGGGACAGCCAGTGCAATGTCTTGATAACAGTGCTGAGGCTTCACACCAAAGCAGTATGATCACACCTTCACCCGTATGATCTTTGTTATCAAAAGATCAGGCAGGTGCTACTGGAGATCAAAAACCCAGTTGCAAAACTTAGTAGGAATGAATGGCAGGTGAATTTGGCACAATTTTTGCCATTCATTTTGTTAACTTTCCTTTTAACGCTAATCTCATGCCATGATTTAGCAACCATTCCCCAAAGGTTGTAATCCAAAGAACTGATTGCAAGATGCAGGACAGCAAAAAGAAATTATATTTGTATTTGTTGTTTGCCTTTGGAATTAGCTTAACACAAATATTTAAACACATTCTGTAGGAAGAAAGTGTCACCTTCTACTTGTGTATCTATTGTGAGGACAAATATGTTTCGGTAAACTTGCATTGAAGCACATGTTTTCATTTACTACCTTCAAATAAATTTTTTGGGAAAAAAATAGAATTAAACTAAAAAACCAGAATGAATTTAAAAACTGCACTTAGCAAATGCTCACTTTACTTAAAATTTTTGTTAGATATATGAAAAGTTGCAGAAAAAGTAAAATAAAATATTAGTATTGCCCATGGGGAGTCCTGTGCAGGGCCAGGAGTTGACTTCATGATCCTGGTGGGCCCCTTCCAACTCAGCAGATCTTTATGATTCTATAAATATGTTCCTACTTTAGAAGCAAATGCAAGAATTACTTATCTGGCAAAGGCTTCCAACACTCCTTTCAGCTTACCGCCAAGCAGAAATTTGGTAGTTTCAGAAAAATCATGTCTGGGCTTCATTCAAATCAAATAAAGTCTTACCTGTCTTGATTTTTTAGTGATTTTATGATGGCCTCCCTGACAGAGTCACCAGATGACAGAAGATGATAAAATGTTGAAGAGCCAATGTGACATTATAAAAAGATGCACACAGCCAAAGGCGGCAGTACCAAGCTGAAGTTCTTTGGAGTCCAGGATCCCCAACTGTAATATTGCCTTTGAAGTCATCAGATCTGGGCAAAGCCAGACGCACATTGCAGTCTTTTTAACTATGACAAGGCATTAGAGCACAACCACCTCAACTTCCCTCCACAAGCAGAAGGACAGGGGGTTTTGGGAGGGGGTGGGGAAATATGAAAGCTGAATTCTCAATAGACTAACTGCAGGTGATGAATTTAGGGATAACATATCCAGATGCTGCTAAGATTGTAGAAAATTACATGATCAATGCAACTTCATGTTGTAACCAAAAATTTCCTGGAAAAAGGGTCATCAGGTCACCTGTGAGAGGAATGCACTGAACTGGATTAAAATTGCACTGAAACGGTACTAAAACAATATTGAAGTCACATCTTCAGCTAACCCAAGGTATTCTGTTAGAACACCAAGAGGCTGAGAGCAGGAGAAAGCAGAAAATTTTCAAATGGTGATGGAGAGAAAAGAATGCCATGTCACTTCCACATATGTGGTTTAAATTATTGTGCTGTTTCAAAATAAACATAAAGAAATATTTTATCCAAGTCTAGCCACAGAATAGTAATTAAAAAATAAGCAATTAAGAAATGGTTCCAGCTTGCTAGGTCTAAAAATATTCCCCTTCAGAAAGGCTATAAGAAGGTCTTCTAAAGGATAAATCCAGACACTAACAAGACTTCTCTTATCCCTGGATTAAAAATTATTATATTCTGGCATATCCAACTAGAAACTTCCTTAAAGTTCAAAGGCAGGGCAGATTTTAGAAGCCTTTGGAAAACAAAAGGACAAAAGTCCACTGAAGAGAAAAAAAGGGCTATTTCTGTCAGCAGTGGACTTTGAATCAAGTCCTAACTTGTCAAGATTTACATTTAAAACGTGGACAACTGGTATGATTAGAAGACTTTTCAAAGAGGCACAATCACAGTGGCAAGCTTTTTGCCCTTTCCAGAGAACAGCCCTTGGGTATGCTTGGTACAGCTGCCTCTACCTGCATTCTCTGCAACATTTCCTGCAATAAAGTATGTAAGTTGTTTGCAAGGAATTCTTCTGGGAGATATATCAAATTCAAACTCACACATAGGCATATGAGCATATCATAACTGTCTGAGTCCTAAAAATGCAGATTTCAACCCTGAGAGGAGGGATTCTTTTTGTTTTGACCATATGCTGTGAAAGGTCTGACAATGTGTTTAAACACTCTCTTCATCACCAAACAGAAAATAGCCACATATATCTCTCCATAACGGTTTGAATCAAGCTGGTTTCTTCATATGCAGTGGAAAGATGTGGTCAGAACTACAAGGTTCTCTTAATATCATTTCAAACTCCTGAAGAAATTTCCATACAGTCTCATCATCCTTTCAAAATGGTTTGATTAAACAGTTAGTCTTGCTTTGCCATCTAGGAGCATTTTCTTTACATGAATCACTCAGTTAATGACCCTTTGTACCATTTATTTCGTTATCCAGAATCTGACAAAACAAACATTGACTCTGACTGTTGTTCCAAACATTAGGGCATGATTGTTTAAAGTTAATCTATTTTCTTTTCCAGAAGGATGATCCTCATCTCATCAGTCAGTGCAGTGCAGAATAGGGCCATATTAAATGACAGGTCATTTCCATAACAAATGGAATGGAAGATATGAAAAGGACATTGTCAATCCACCTGAACTCCAACCTACACCTTAAAGGAAGGCAAATTCATTGTAAGTGACTAGACTGAGACTGAATTCCAGAGTTCAGAACAAACAATAAATAATTTTCCTGAACTATGCAGGCAGTCACGCATCATGGTATTCAGTTACAGGCCCAGTTTCTGGTAAGAGTCCATACAAACTGCATTTTTGGATAATTTTGATTAATTATGTACACAGCCAGGGACCTGAGCTCATCCAGGAAACAAAATTAACAGGATAATAATACTCTCAAAATATTTTCAAGTAGATGATATGCAAAACTGCAGGCTTGCATAGTGAGAGTGGAAAGAATTAGAAAGGCTGGGCCCTTTCTGCACCCCTGTTACCCCTCTCCCCTACTCAGCCCTAGTCCTTTCACAATCAGAGAGTTGTTCTCACTGGCAATATCACTGCACCAAACCCCTGCTTTGACTAGAGCGGGGCCACATTTCTAACACATGCAGAATTACATCGGTGTCTGTTCAGTTCATAGTGTTAGGAACACGGGGCAGCTCTGCCATTGGACATACTAAAGGGACAATCATATATAAGCTCATAAATTCTATCTGTTCAGCATGATGTGGTAAAACTGGCTTACATCTGACAGTGCCAGTTTGGGAAAAGTGTACTTTGAGTGTATCTATTGCCTATGCAGGAAGACTAAGGGGTCAGGTAGCCCGCAGAAAGCTGAGCAGGAGTAAGAGAATTGCTTTTTATTAAAAAGCTCCTTCTACAAATAGGGAAGGAATAAATGGTTGTCTATGTTTGCTGCAGACAGGTGAGACTAATATGTTTAAATTGCTCATGGAAATCGTGTAGATTTTGGTGGCTCTGAGCTCATTACTGTCAAGAGGCTGAAAACTCCTGCTCTTGCTCTTGCTCACAGCATCTCCCAGTCATTGTCCCCTCTTGTTCCTGTTCTCCTCTTCGCAGGACTGGAACCAAGCTCCAAGGCAATGCTGAAGGGAGTAGAAAAATGAGGTACTTGGATTCCTCTGCTCAGGTCCAAAAAGCACCACAAGTTCTCAGCAGGCTCATGCCCTGCAGTGCTTCCTGGAAGAGGGATGGGGCCTGGATGACTTGCCTTCCTGAAAACCCACCCTGTGCTTCCTTCTATGTGCCCAGGTATCAAGTGGAGAACCAGGTCATGACCCCTTTGCAAGTGCCTGTTCCTGCCAGCACAAAAAGATGGGCACCTGTTGGTTTTTTTCAGATGAGCCCATTTTGCACAAGACAGATTCCTCTCAGGGTCTTTCCCTCCAACACAGGGAGAGTTCTTAAGGTTTGCCCTTGTCTTGACTGAACAGAACAGCTCCAATAGGAAAGGGAGTGGAGGCAAAGTGGTTTTGTCCTCCCGCATGCCCAGGAATTGAGTAAACACAGTGCAGAGTGAGCAGGGACAGAGTTTGGGATCTTTGGAAAATTAATAACACAGTCTAGGTTGCATGGCACAAGTTTCAAGAATGGGAGGCTTGGGGTAACATTAAGACAAGCTCTCTGAATTGAAAAAGTTCAATGTTGGAACTACTTGCCTAGGAAGATCAAATTCTAGAAGGTACTAAGAAAAAGGTTAGACAAGCATCAGTCACAAATTACTTAGGTGTAACAGATCTTTTGGAGCAGAAATACAATCCCAATAACTTCTAAAGTTCCTTTCCAAGTCTACTTTCTATTATTGTTTTTAGAACTGAACAGGGCTTAAGCAAGCGCATTCCTTTGGAAATTCCAGAGGATTCCACAGAACAGGATTCCATGGAACTCACTAGCTATGTCTGGTGGCATCACATGTGCAGCATGTCCTATAAAAGATACCACATTCCACTATATTGCTGGAAAGACCCCACACCACTCACAACAGTGAGTCCTGTGTCATCTGGGCTTGCTTAGAAACCAGGTATTTCAGAAAGTAGCAACAGTCCTTGATAATGCTACCTGTGTCTTGATGATAACAGCCACATGAAAGTATTAATGTATTATGGCTACGCAATAGCTACTTAATGGCTCTGTACATTCCTTGATGCTGCTAATCCAGAAGTTCATTAACCTATAACAAGACTAATTTTTAGATTTTCACTGGCATTATTAAGCTAACAAGACAATAGACTCTGTGGTGTACATGGTCCTAACATCCTTGCCAATAAAGACAGGTTGTAAGGTAGAGAGGTTTCTTGTGGATAGAAGCATTCCTTTAAAAAAATGAATTTGGATATTTCTTTAGGATTTTAAAGGAGATATTTGTGTCACTTTTTGAACTCCACACATAAAAATCAAATTGCCTTAAGTATTTGAGCTTAAGGTGTAGAGAACACTACCTTTCCGACACAAGGCTATCTTGAAACAAATTAATTCAAAAATCTCCATTTTATAGAATAGCTGTTAGTACTAAGTGATGATGTGACACAAATTTTAATATGTCCTCTTAGTGATAACCTACTCTTAACATTGCTGTTGCAGAGCTTGTGAGTAATGCAGTGCCACCAAAATGTCAGAGCAGGGCATATGATTAGCATTTTCTCATATATTTCTGTACATTTACATACATATGCACGAGCTAAACATGAGCTACAAAACTGGGACCTAAGTGTGGAAATACTTGGATCTAACCTAGGTTTTTTTCTTTATATGGATCAGCTCCTGCCATCACTTATGCTGGTCAGCTGCCTCTGGGGACTCAACTGTGGAGTTTTGGGTTAGACAGTACAAAAAGATTCTACACACGGAGGGTGGTTGGACACTGGAATGGGTTCCCCAGGGCAGTGGTCACAGCACCAGCCTGACAGAGTTCAGGAAGCATTTGGACAATGCTCTCAGGCAGTTGGTGTGACTCTTGGGGATGGTGCTGTGCAGGTCCAGGAGTTGGATGATCCTTGTGGGTCCCTTCCAACTCAGCATATTCTGTGATTCCATGATTCTGTGAACTGAGGAGACAATGGGAATTTCTCTTAAGGGCTAGGAAAGCTAGTTAGGAATCGAGCATGTGGATGCTCTTTGATCCTCCCAATACTTTTATCCGAGACTTATCTAACTCATGAACACCAGCATCGAATTCTGGCATGCCAAAAGGAAATATCAAGACATAAAAACCATTTTGTTTAATGATTACTCACAGGCAGCCAGATCAAATGGAATAGTTTGGGAGGAATGCCATCCCGAACTCTGCAATTCTGGTATATATCAGTGGAGCAAAGGTGTTTAAGTAGGAGAAGAAGAATATATTACACATCGTCCGCAGATGTAAGATGCAATGAACAAGAAAGGCTTTGAAGCAGATTAACAGTGTGATGGCAGCTGCAAGAATGCAACTTCTCCACCTTCTAAGCCTGTGAATGCTTTGCCACTTGCTTGTCTGGTTGAGAGGACCAAAGAAATAAATCCCATCTTTTCAGGTAGACAGAAAGAAGCTGTCTGAATATTTATGCAGAGAGTCCCACAACCTGTATTGTGCTATAGTGAGACCCACTATGAAGTAAACTGGTGGCAAGCCTGGCTTTTAAGGAAATCTCTATTTTGTCAACAAAAGCTGAAGAGCTCTGTTCATTGCAAGTCAGTTATTACTACTACTCATTTTATGTGTGGTCAACACCACAATGTCTAGTGATTTCTTTCTACAAATTCCCATCCAAAAACTTGAATCTGCACAGAACAGTCTTTTGAACTTTCAAACTTATATTCTTCCAAGCAGATTGTAAATCCACATTAAAAATACCACAGGCATCTACAGCATCTTTATTACGTGTTTTGCCTAGGCAAAAACTCATACATACAAATGGACAACAGTGTCAACAAATGCTTTCAGAAGCAGTAAGCAAGGCCACAAAAACAATACATGCTCAATTTAACCATCTAATTATTAAAAAAAGAAACCCCATAAATATCACAAAAGATATGTTTTTCTACTTTGCGTTTAGATTTTGTACTTTTGAGGAAGTATTCTGTCATGCTTTCCAGTTTTTCTCCATGACTTCATGGTATAAAAACAAAGGCGGTCACAGTGGGTAAGGGAAAGGGTGAGGCAGTACTTCACCCACCGCTCAGTGCTGCCTGGTGTGGTATATTCTCATGAAAAAGCAAATACGAAGTACCCTAGAAACATCACTGTCATGTCTGGCTTTGGCTATGGCTATAACCTACTTACAAATAACATAAGATGAGATTCATGCTTAATCACATGGTTTGGTAATCCAAAACATTAGAGAAAAATAGTACAAGAAGTGTCTGAAATGACAATGCAATGCATGAAGCTAAAACTCCTTACTGTGAACTACTAAGCCTCAAAATAATAATGAATTTTATGACCAAAAGACAGTTACAGGTGAATTACAAGGCACTGATTCTCTACTAGGAAATCTTTACTGAGCATAAATATATTCTTATATACCTTAATTTTAGCCACATATTTTCTCAAATGAAGGATTCAAAAACATAGCTATAATTTTTATGTCTTGGAAAAAAAATCTTAAATCAGTTCAAAACTGATTTTTTCTCCACTAGCTATTTTATTGCTTCTTTTGTCCCCTAAATAGCAAACCTTACCAACAATAGCCTCATTTAATTGCCATATAAAAAAGAACAATCCAGTTCTTAACACCATTTTATTTAGACCAATATATTCCACAAACTAAGTAAGGCAGAATAGAATATCTAGGCAGAAAAAATCGCAGTTGAATGAGTGCAATTGTATATAAATCTGTACTGAGGTTGGACAAATTGAACAGTAAATACAAATAAAATGGTTTTGGTTAGATTTTCTTAATGAGAACTGATAATTGACTTTTCATTGTTGTGGCTGGATTTTTTTTAGCTTCTAGGTATTTTAATATAAATATTATTCATTGACATTTGTGCACTTAACTGGCTGAGCAGCATTTGAACACAAGCATCTGAGGAATTCAGGGACAAGTTCTGACTGACTCCTGTAAGACTGATACCACCATTGTTTGATGGTAGCATTATCAGTAAGGTACAAAAAGGGCTCCAGAAAGGTAGCTTTTGTGCTCTGCAGAAACGTTTAAAATATATATTTGAAAAATATACTCTACATTTAAATGCACCAGATGAAAAGTGGCACCAAGAATCAGCAAGAGATCAGAACCAAAAATGCAAATAATGTTAGACAAGAGTAGCTTTACAGAATGGAAATACACAAGATCAAATAACGGGTTGTGATACAAGTAGCTGCAGAAGGCAAAGGTGCTCATCCTAAGATGTTAGATATGCTGATAGGTATTGTCAATTCATTTTACCAATGTACCCAATTCCAAGCTGAGAACATTCTATTTTGAGCCTGGTCTGATGGAAAACAAAATCTAAATTGTTCTTGTTTTCATTTTTTTCCCCAAATAAGGAGATACGGGGGAAAAAGCTGAGGCCTGAAAGCAATGCATGAGACTTTTGCTGACTTGCTAGAGGTCCTTTGCATGCAGCTTTAGGGGACACATGGATGTTTTAAGCAGTGGAAGAAAGCAAATAGCACTCCTATCTTCAGTAAAGTCTAGAAAGAAAGAATAAAGAATCAAAGAACTACAAACCAGTCAGCCTCACTTGGATCCCTGGGAAGATGATGGAGCAAATAACTCTGTAAACTGTTTCCAAACATACTCAAAGCAGAAAATGGATGGGATAGCCAACATGGATCTATGGAGGAGCAATTATGCTTGAGCAACCTGATAGGCTTCCAAGACTGAGCAACTAGCTTGGCGGACGAGCAGAGAGCAGTGGACGTTGTTTGTCTTGACTGCAACCAGGCTTTCAACACTGCCTCCCTCCCACAGCATTCTCATAGACAAACTGATGAAGTGCAGGCTGGCTACGTGGCAACACTAAGCTGCCTGGCCTAAAGGTTTGTGATCAGTGGCACGAAGATCACCTGAAAGCCAACCAGTAGTGCTTTACCCAGGGATTGACACTGTGACCAATGCCATTTAATATCTCCATCAATGACCTGGACGATGGGACACAGCACACCCTCTGGCAGTTTGCAGACACCGTGAACTTGGGAGGAGTAGTTGATACACCACATGCTTGTGGGACTGTTCAGGTTGTGTGACTCACCAAGATGGAGAAAAGGGCAAACAGGAATCTCAAGAAGTTCAACAAAGGGAATTGTGAACTCCTGCACCTAAAGGATGAAAACCTGCATGCATCAGTGCAGGCTGGGGGCTGGCTTCTGAAAGCAGCTTTTCAGAAAGATTTAAGTTTTTGTGGACACCAAGCCAAACGTGAGCCAGCAATGCACTCTTGCAGCAATGAAGGCCAACAGCCTCCTCAGCTGCATTAGAATGAGTGCCACCAGCAGGTCAAGGGTATGATCCTTCTCCTCTGCTCAGCACTGGAGAGGCCACATCCAGAGTGCTGGGCTCCATAGTACAAGTGGACATACTGGAGCAAGAAAAAGGTCAGGAAGGCGATTAATGATTTGGAGCATGTGAGCTACATGGAGAGGCTAAGAAAGGTGGGATAGTTCAACCTGGAAAAGAGGAGGCTCAGGGGAATCTTATCAATTTATAAATACCTGATAGAGGGGAATAAAGAATACAGAGCCAGACGCTTCTCAGTGATGCCCTGGGAAGGATAAGAAGAAATGGGCACAAAATGAAATACAGGAAATGACTTCTGTTTAGACACAGGAAAAACATTTTTTTCTGTGAGAGTGGTCAAACACCAGCATGAATTGCCCAGGGAGATCGTGGAGTCTCCATCTTTGAAGATGTTCAAAACCTGATTGAACTCAGCCCTGGACAATCTGCTGGAGGTGACCCTGCTCTGCTGGTTAAACTAGATAAGCTCAGAAAGTTCCTGTCCATCTTAACAGCTCTGATTTTGATACAAAGTGTGAAAGAAAGTAAGAGAGACATCTTCCCTCCATAAAGGTTCAGGCAGCTAGTGGAGCAACCATAATCTTTTCTAAAGAGTTATGTAATCTTATGTATGACAGCATGATCATCCTGGCCTTAACGCAGAAGTAGTTGAGAGATGACACTGCTGGACTGAGCCACTACATTTAAAATGTTTTGGGACCTGACTGCTTTAAAGTTTCATAGAATTCATATCCCAATTTGTGCTTTGCATATCTTTAATGGCAAGGTTTTTGTAGTGTTACTTTACTTTTACTTGCTATTAGAACGAGAACAAATTTTTGCAAAAGGCATCCACAAATCTGAGTGGACATTGTATTCCTCTTAGTGAAAAAGTCATTTACAATAACAATTTTTTTAATGGAACTACCTCTTATCCGCTACAGGACTAGCACTACTTGCAATGGAGACACAAGCACTGGCACGTGATTGGTGATGGTGGTCCCACAAAAACTGGCTTTAGCAATTACTGCGTTGAGGAAATCTGACCAGAGATGTTCAATCGACTGACATTTATGCTTTTCCCTGACTACCTTTCTGCATTTCACAGATTTTGCCTACTGTTGTCAGTTAATGTTAAGGACACAAGCCACCCATATAAATAGCCCACCTATTTCTGCATGACTGTTACACTTTGCACCCAAACTGTGAAGAAAGCCAGTGTGTTTGTTAGCACGACTCTCCCTCAGTGTTCCCCTCATTCCCTTGATAGAGATCCAGAGGCATAAGAACCCAGACTCTTAATGCCTAATGCTGCCATCTAGCAAATAGCTGCTGCCCACAGCAGGAGGAATTCCACCTTCTGAGAGCTGGTTCACTAGGGAGACAACTGACAGCTTTAAAGATTGTTTCCTAGATTTGCAGTACTGGGCATTTCAAAATATTGATAACGGACTAGAGTACTTCACCGCTCTAAACGCAGACCAGCTCATACCGTGAGAATTGCGTTGGCTGCCTGAGTTTGTTGAGTTTTCATTCAGGGCTTTGAAAACTTGCCTCTGCTAATGAGCAGGGCCTGGAGCAGTGTGGACACAGCCTCAGCTGCCATGGTTTTAGAGCGGCATACAGAGTCACGGCCTTTCTGTGCGCCAGTCCATCCCTCCATCCCTCCAGCCTTTGTCCTCCTAGCCCCTGATACTTCCCTGTTCAGTAGTTTCCCTTGTCCTCCCAGACTGCGGGTGTGTAGGGAGTAAGAGAAGGAGTTGTTGATCCACAGGAAATCCAATGTCCCTTCCCTCTCCAGGCTTCCCTTCCCAGGAGACCCTGATCAGAGTCCAGAAATCTGGCTCTCGCATGGCAAAGTCTTTCTTGTTTAATTTTAAGAGAGTGCTAGTGGTAGGCTTTTGTATGGTTTGCACAGTCTTAACTGTGACAACACCCACTCTGACTATGCACCTGTCTGGATCCTCAGATAGCCTGGAAAAACCATTTCAGAGAGATGTGAACTACCTATTTGTGGCTGCAAGCTTTCAACAGAAGTAACCTGCGAGAGCAATGTACACTTCAGCATCAGCCCGCCCGCCACCTCAGAAACGCACGGTTTCGGTGGCTTCCTTTTCTGGGGCCATTTGAGACGCCTCTCGTTCCCCCACCAACACTTGGCAGAGGACGCCAGCGAGGCTCGGGGTCGGCAGCGAGCACAGCCCCCGCTCTCCCCTTCCAGCAGGGAGT